>CAKOFX010000034.1:0-41428 GCA_933228675.1 Stomorhina lunata
AAATTTTTCGAAAATTGACTATTTATAGGAAATTTTTCGAAAATTGACTATTTATAGGAAATTTTTCGAAAATTGACTATTTATAGGAAATTTTTCAAAAATTGACTATTTATAGGAAATTTTTCGAAATTGACTATTTATAGGAAATTTTTCGAAAATTGACTATTTATAGGAAATTTTTAGAAAATTGACTATTTATAGGAAATTTTTAGAAAATTGACTATTTAAAGGAAATTTTTCCGAAATTGACTATTTATAGGAAATCTTACGAAAATTGACTATTTATAGGAAATTTTTCCGAAATTGACTATTTGTAGAAAATTCTTCGAAAATTGAATATTTATAGGAAATTCTTCGAAAATTGAGTATTTATAGGAAATTTTTCGAAAATTGACTATTTATAGGAGATTTTTCGAAAATTGAGTATTTATAGGAAATTTTTCGAAAATTGACTATTTATAGGAAATTTTTCGAAAATTGACTTTAGATAGGAGATTTTTCGAAAAATTTATAGGAAATTTTTCAAAAAATGACTATTTGTAGGAAATTTTTCAAAATTGACTATTTATAGGAAATTTTTCAAAAATTGACTATTTATAGGAAATTTTTTGAAAATTGACTATTTATAGGAAATTTTTAGAAAATTGACTATTTATAGGAAATTTTTCAAAAATTTACTATTAATAGGGAATTTTTCAAAAATTGACTATTTATAGGAAATTTTTCGAACATTTTTAGGAAATTTTCGAAAATTGCCTATTTATAGGAAAATTTTCGGATATCGTTAAATAAGCTGCACCCTAACGTCTATATTACTGTGTTAAAATGTCAACTGATCATGGAACAGAAGAATTGTTAAATACAATGACATAAATGCATCACAAGCATACAAAACCACCATTTAACAAAACATACAATTTGGCACATAAATTTACCTATGACGTTAATGTGTACAAACCTATTCTAAACTTTAGCCCAAACATGCAACTGAACTATTACGTAGATAAGTATTTGCTGAAAATGTGTACAAAACACACGAAGCCAGAAATCAAGGATATTCTGTCAAGATGAATATGGTATCCATATCCGTAGCACTGAAAATAGTGTCATAACAGTAGACTGATGACATAACAATAGGGTCGGCTCTCTTGCTAAAGTATCAAAAGCTAAAGGAGCTTCTAGTGTTATATAACCTCAAACTTAGTTAGCATATAAGAGCAACATCAGCAACTACCTCTAGACCTCCACATAATCCTCATCATCAGCATTTTCCATCAACATCACAACTATCCTCATGTGAAGTCAGTTTATTTTGAATTTATGAAATGACACCCAACAACTTCGACAATAAAGTTAAATGTACATAAACAATGATTTTAAGTGCCCCCAAAAAGTAGTGCCTCATTTTGGGTAATTTTTCAAAAATGCGAACAAAAAAATAATGAAAGCTTGAACGAAAGAAAAAACTAACAATTCATTCAATTCATCATCGTGTTGAAACAACATGAATGACTTATAACGTTTATGGTTTTTGTGTTTCTGCAGAAAATGATGTTAATTCGTTTATAGGCCTTACATGCATGTAACAGGTAGGGGAAATCTTTAGAACAATGTTCCAATTATTATTATACCCACCATCAAAATAAATGAGATTGTCATTTCGTTTGTAATTTCCTTAATATTAGCTCAAAAACCAAAAGCGATATATATTCTGAATCCTTATCAAATTCTAAGACTATTAAGCGATGTCCGTCTGTCTGTTGAAATCACGATTCAAATTGGGCAAAATCGGTTAACATTTGACCATAGCTCCCGTATAACCTCGCTTAAGCTAATCACTTAGTTGATAATAAATAACAAACTATAATAGCTATGATAAAAAAAATTTGGTATGTAGAAGTTTTACATAAGCCCTAGGCAGCACATAAAATTTAATCAAAATCGGTTCACATTTAGTCATAGCTCCCATACAAAAAACAGAAACAGCCTAAATTTCACCCAAAATACACTTAAATGCCTATAAATTTAAAAACTATATCAAATATAACCACTTAATTTAGCACAAAGAAGTCTTATATCAATGCCAACCAGTGTGCAACATTTTGTCACAATCGGTCACCATTTGACCATAGCTCCCATATAAAAACTTACGAAAACACAAAAATACAAAAAGAAAAGGGGGTTTATGTCCGTCTGTCCGTTAGATAAAAGCGCGATAGCTTCTTAACTACTAGAGCTAAAGAGACAAAATTTTATAAAAGTATTTTCGATATTTTATGGAAGTTGTGTACTAAAAATGGGAGAAATCGGTTCACATTTAGTTAGAGCTCCCATATAACCCCGGCCCGGGAAACACATTAATGCTGATAAATTGAATACAATTGCAATAGCTATGACGACTAAATTTCGAATAGGAAAGTTTTATGCAACTATTGAGCAGAATATCAAATTTTATAGGAATCAGTTCATATTTTACTATAGCTTTCATATAAAAAACGCTCGCTGAAACAAAAAAAAAATGTAGCAAAGTCCAGTAAAAACCTTTAAATTAGAAACTGTGACAGCTATAGCCACTAAATTTTGCACAAATAAACTTTGCATAAATACCAGCCAGTATGTAAAATTTTGTGACAATCGGTCAATATTTGGCTATAGTTCTTATATATATGTAACATCCCCTTTTATATCTACAATCAAAAAGATTTGAAGGAACATTCAGTATATTAAGATTGTACCAGACTTTATTTATGGTAGATGCATTAGATAAAGCTATTGCAAACGAGTTTAGTCTATTTATTTTTGCAACAATACCACATTTGATCCACATTTTGAATTAGCTGAACCCTCGTAGATATATGAGATATGTTTCTAAATTTAACACAACTTGATGGTGGGTATATAAGATTCGGCACAGCCGAATATAGCACTCTTACTTGTTTATTTTCGGAAAGCCCAAGGCGGCCTACTTTGAGGGCATATATCTCCCCTCCTGATAGATTTACAGACTCCAAATTCTAAACTATAGCTCGAATACTTTTCCTCAATAGCCGTGTGGAACTTAGCTTAGTTCTAGAATTATTTCCCTACTTTTTTTTCAGCCCACTGTGCGATGTTCGAGTAAATTTTGGGGCTGACAAAAACAATTTGAATTTTGCTACATTTAGATACTTGAATAACTTTTTGTGAAATTTATGTAATTTATGAGGTTTTGAAAATAATTTCTTTCAACCTCCAATTGAGACACATGTGCGACATCTTATTATGTTATTACGGACCCTTAAGCGTGAAAGCGGCGCACTATCCAAGTTTTTTGTTCATTGTCCCAATTCTCAATTTTCGTTAAGTCTAAAGATCTTATTTACTTAAATGGCATAGTTTAGCTGGGGTTTCACTTGATGTTTCGAATGAACTCTTCTACGAGTTATTTTGGGTGCATTTTCGTACATTATTCTGGAGTATTTTCATTATATTTGTAGTCTACAAAGATTTGTTTTTCTTGAGTTATCTGTAGGATTTCACGTAGTGCGAAGAAATGGCCGTTGTATATATACCCGGTCGAAAGCCACATTGGTAAGTCTGAGTTATTTCATTTGCTTTGGGCTTTAGCCTTTCACACAGTATGGTCGATTAAATCTTATATGTAATTGAAAGAAGGCTTACATCCCTATTATCGTCATAGGTAGTTGTTCTCCGGAATATTTTATTGAGAAAATATAAGAAATAAAAAAATCACAGAGTAATTAGGGGGTTGTTTATATAATTATAATCTTATATTCTTAAACGAGCAATAATTGTATATATATATATATATATATATATATATATATATATATATATATATATATATATATATATATATATATATATATATATATATAGAATGGCTATCTCGAAAACGGCTCTAACGATTTTGATAAAATTTGGACAGTGGGTATCTTTTTTGATGTATAGGTCGAAGAAGAAGGGACTTTTGGAACTTTTACCTCTAAGAGGGTAAAAACGGGTAAAAAGGTTAAAAAATCGAAAACGCTATGTCTCCTAAAGTAATAGGTATAGAAACAAAATTAAAATTACGTTTTAAACAGCTTTGAAAATAAGCGGACAGGTGTTTGGTACTTTTTTGAAACTATGTCCGATAGGGGGTAAAAAAGGGTGAAAATAGTTTTTTTTGGCACCTTTTTAACCCACTCTTATATTATAAACTAAAGAATATAGAAAGAAACTTGGTACTGCAATCAATAGATGTAAAAAAAACATGAAACACGTATTTGGTACTTTTTTGATTTTGGAGCCAAAATGGGTAAAAAAGGGATAAAATGATAACTTAACATCTCCAAAGTAATATGAATAGGAACATTATACATTATGTTAAATGCGTTTTAAAAAAATGTACCGAATTCAATTGGCACCAAAAAAGTACCAAATATACATATGGAACTTTTAGAAATTAGGGAATAAAAAGGGGGAAAAATTAGTATTATTTTAAACAAATGAATGTTTGTCTGTATGTATGTTCTTTATAGAATAGTAAACTGTGAATTTGATTGTGTTATGCTCTTTAGCGAAGATGTTGCGGATAAGCCGGCGAAGGTTTTAAAGTTGATAAGACTAATTTCCGACAGATGGCGCCACTGAAAATTACTAAAAATTAATTAAATTGTAAACTGTACATTTGATCATGCTATGATCTTTAGCAAAGTTGTAGCGCATGAGCCGACGAAGGCTTTTTAGTCGGTATGAATAATTTCCGACAGGTGGCGCTACAGAAACTTACTCAAAGTCAATTTAATCGTAATCTGTACATTTAATCCTGCTACAATCTTTAACAAAGTTGTTGCACATGAGCCGACGAAGGTTTCTTAGTTGGTATGAAGAAATTTCGACAGGTGGCGCTACTGAAATTTACTCAAAGTCAATTTAATCGTATGATGTACATTTAATCATGCTATAATCTTCAGCAAAGTTGTTACGGATAAGCCGAAGAAGTTTTATGAATTGGAATAAGCAAAGTCCGACAGGTGGCGCCACAGAAAACTACTCAAAATGAATTAAATCGTAAACTGTGCATTTGATCAGACTATAATCTTTAGCAAAGTTGTTGCGCATGAGTCGACAGAGGTTTCTGTTGATATGAATAATTTCCAAAATTATTCAAAATGAGTTAAACTGTAAACTATGCAAACTATGTGTTGGTCGGACAAAATAAATCAAATAATTAAAAATTAACTGAATATTTCTACAATGTCTTTCCTCTAAATTTATTTTAGCACTTTATAATATAAATTATATAAAAGCTTTAAAATTTTCCTCAAAATGCTTATCATAAAGCTCCGAGCAAGGCTCGGTCTACCAGGTACTTTATATTTATTTTATTTCTTTTCGGGTGGTATCGGGGTTTTACGTACCGTTCGGGTTGGGTTTACAAATGTATGTGATTTGACAATATGTAATAATAGAAAAAGAGCGGATTAATTTGCGCCAAAGGAAAACATAGAAAAGGCCACTGAACAATAATTTGACAGGTGGCCTTTTACATTATGCGCGTAAACAGTAGTTATACCTCCTTTTTTGTGCACTAGACAAAGAACATTGAGACTTCAATCATCGATCATAAGTTCTTCTTATCATATGGTTTTTATAAGCTGGAACATACACCTATCAGCACATCATCTTCGACCTGGAATTCTAGATACTCTTGTGGATCTAGATACGCTTTGTGGGATGTAATCTGATGTAGGTGTTGCCTGGCGTCTCCAGCTACCAGGTAAGGCTTGTATCCAACTACTACTCTAACTTCCTCGTTGTACATCCTTGAAACCTGAGCAACCTAGTTGAAGATGAGGTTAACAACCCGTGTGGGATTCTAGATCAGGGCTAATATGTGAGATAGTTATCTTAGAGCCATTCCAACATATTTGGTCTATGGTTCTATGATAATTCTACTTGGTAAAGTACGAAAATGCAGCGTCTTTTCATCACGTTAGTTGCGGCTGCAAGCGAGCGTCTGTCTCGAATCGAGTGGCTCGCTATACAAACGTAACTGGTGTCTTTGGACCCATCACCCATCGACTTAGCACTTTAAGCATGGAATGAAACAACATTGCAGAATATACTACTCCAAGGGGTAATCATGCGAGAAATACCCCTGCTACGGCAGCTGGCACAATCATTTTGGAGGTGCCTAATCTAGGCAAAAACATTCTGATGAATGAATTCATGAAGCGATATACCCCACTGAGAGTCAGGGATAACAGAAGAATGTCGCTGGTGTTGCTTACTAAACTTAAAGATCAATTAATATATACAAAAGAAATGGAAATGGAATGGAACCTAACACAGAAAAAAGTAATCAAGTTTTTTTTTTTGATATCAGCTTTTATCAGCCACCCTGTAGTTGTGTCAGCTTTCATGTCTAATGCCTGCTTTCGAACTCGATTCAACATTTCAAGATAAGAAATGTGTAAAGTACGTGGGGCACTATTAGACATTTGCCACAGAACCTAGTTTTTAAATGCTTTAACTGCTTCTTCGGCAATCGTAAATCGTTGACAAGAAGAAGCCATTGGGTTCCAAATCAGGATTGTACAGAGGATGATTCATCAATTCAATGTTTTGACTACTCAAAAATTCACTAGTTTGACGTGACGGAGGTTTAATTGTATGAATTTCTTAGAAGACTTCCGGCAAACGTTCAAAGAAACGGGCGAGCTTCTTCGAACAACATACCTTGCATTCAGGTCATCTTAGAATATCTAAACGGATTAATAACAACCGGATGACCTTCACGAAATTCGTTGGAAACAGAACTACTACCACCTTTTTATTCATCTATGATATACTGATTCTTTTGATGATGACTTATCGCATTCATCGAAACATTCTTGTTGACATATTTAACCCATGTCGAATGTTGAGGAAAATAATGTAACGAAAATCTTCTCTCAAAGTTTAAATTTTTATACCCTTCACCACCATAGGTGGAAAGGGTATTATAAGTTTGTGCTGATGTTTGTAACGCATAGAAATATTTGTCTTAGACCCACCTTTTAGTATACCAATAGGCTTAGAATCACTTTCTGAGTCGATTTAGCGATGTCCGTCCGTCTGGCTGGACGGCTGGCTAGACCCCCATGTAAACCTTGTAATCAAACTGCAGATAATTTGATGAAATTTGGCACAGATCATTTTTTGATAATGGGACCATGGCTATTGAAATTCGTCAAAATCGGTCCATTATTTATGGTACCCCCATAGGTCCCACTTCCCGGAATTGATATATTGGCCACAAATATCAATATTTTTTCATGAAATTTAAAACAGATACTGCTTATGTAAACTTAAATCACTGTACCAAATTTCGTTGAAATCGGTTCACATTTGACCAAAGCTCCCATACAAACTCTTCTTCAAAAACGCACTAAATGAGACAAAAAATCACTAAAACGCTCGTAAATCTAAAGATAATGAAAATTTTGAGTTTATTTTTTGCATACATAATTTTTGTAACAACTGTAATCAATTTGCCAAATTTTGAGATAATCGGTCCACATTTGACCCTAGCTCTCATATAAGTCCAAATGACGGAAACAGGTTGAATATATACGTTTTGAGAAAATGTTTGTATGATGGCAAAATTTAGCAAATATTTGTCTTTATACAGGAAAAATAACACCTTTGACCTTAGTGGTGAAGGGTATCGTATGGTCGGCTTGACCGACTATAGCGCTTTCTTATTTGTTTTTTTGTCAAATTGTTAGCCTAAACTTTTTTTTACTTTTTATTGTTGGACCATACACTCATATCTTTTAATGGAACTGGAAAAGGGTTTTGAGAAGGAAGATAGAAAGAGTAGTTTTATGGATACTTTTAAACTTTTTGATATCATAATTTAAGAGAAGATAACTGCAAGAAGTCTGTTCCACATTAAAACTGTGCAGTACGAATTTTCTCTTTAGTGCGTCGCGGCATCAACTGACCAATCGAAGACAAAAGAACGAGCTCTTGTTGAATTGCGTGTGCTAAAATATATATAATTCACCTACAACATTTCAATTGGATCAAGGGCTACTTTTCTATTCTATTTTTAGACTCATTGAAATTGATCTTCGTTTTAACTCCGGCTCCGAACGGTAAATGCATTAGTTAGAGAAGTTTTATTTTTTTTTCAAGTAGGTCTGGCCGGGGATCGAACTTGGGGCCTCTGGTATGCTAGGCGGATGACTATCACGGAAGTCCAACAAGTTGCCAGTTCTCGACACATAAATAATTCTCCTCGTATAAGTGGGTTAAGTTTTCAATATTCCAACCCATAGTTATTAGAGCTATGCAGTCTAGGCCTCTAGATTCGTTTATATTTAATTTGCATAGAAACTTTTTAAGATTGGGCATGGTATAAGCAATAGAACTATGGGTGGTAGTAGATTTATAAATATCTAAAAGTAAAGTGTCTCCATAAGAAACTCAAATTTCAGAACTGTCCAACAACCTCAGCTTATTCCAGATGACAAACATAATCTTTCTCATGAAAAAGGTGTCAATATTTGACAACTGATATTGAGATTGTGCAACACACTTAATGTGAACTAGTCTCGAATATATCATGTAGTGGTTTTAACGAAGATTTTACATATAGCCTAGGTCTTCATCATATCCACACCACTCTTTGAGAATCACTCTTTCGCAAATCCGTTACTTACTTAAACGGCCCAGATTTATAACCTGTTAAGGTCAAAGTGCGAGCATATTTTAGAATTCCAGGCGCTTCGATCTTTTGCGCTATTCTCCAATTTCAAAGGCTAAGCTTTGAAAGATTTTCTACTTGGCCTTTCGATCGAAGTTTTGGGCGTTCTCTTCTTACGTTTTTATTATTAAGATTTTTGCTTTTTTTAGCAAATTGTTTTTCTAGAAGTGGGTTCCTAGCCTGACGTCCTAAGCCATATTTGTATAGTTCTCATGGGAGAACTCGCGGCACTTATTAGCTCACTACTTTAACGGGCGTTAAGGTAGCTAACCAGGTGATACCACGAGGAGATCAGTGTCTACAGTTGAGATGAGGAATAGACGACAATAAGTCTGGTATAAGAACTGTTGCTTGGTATCTATCATCCGCTACATCACCCTTGACAAATCCTTTACTGTGATTAACTCTGTATATGCTACTTCCTCTGAAAAGGTGGTGAGAAGGCTCCTTCATTCCTCTATTAGGGAAGGAAATCTGTTTTAAGCTATACTAAAAGTAACTAAGATACCGAAGAATATACGACAGAGATATTCGTTTATGTATCGACAGCCAGACCGCAATTTTTCGCGAATGCCGGGCATCTCTCAATAAGATGGCGAGGCATTGCTATAGTGAACTCTTCTGGGAACCTGGTCATAATAAATGACGTATATTGAACATTATTGTGGCTAACTTCCTAAATATGGTGCTCTCATTAGTCAAAATGATATTGACAAATTGACTGCTTTGCCGCATTCCGCTTGCAAATCTTGGTTCACTGAAACCACTTGGTTAGTTTCAATGCAAACATAACCCATTTACGATTACAATCATTCAAAAGCTTGGTATCTTCATTTCGCAACTTGATCTCAAACCTCACAGGGCACTGGGTTTTTGGGTTGCATGTCAGAAGTCTTAATATTCAATATAACGACTTCTGTCACAGTTTTCATAACATCGATGAGGAAGAGACAGTTACGACCTCCTCTGCCTCCTCAGCCGCGTACTTTCAAATCTAAGGGCTCTTTATATGGGTACATCTGTTCTAGTCTATCGAACATAAATTTTTGCAAAATAGATACATTCATCGAAGCTTCTGGTTGGCTCAAATATGCTTTCACTCTTGGTAGTCTAGTAATATTTATTTTTCTAGTCTATCCCTTGCAGGTACCACAAAGCGACCACTTTATTAACCAATTGACGTAGCCACCTGTCTTACCTAACTTAGTCGTTTTTGATTTCTAGTCAGGAGATTCCAAGTCATTTTTGACTTTTTCACATTTAAACGATCGTAAGATCTTGGAAATTTCTTTAGTATGAAGTTCTTTTTCCTAGGATCTCGTTAGCTCTTAGCATGTTAAAAACATCACCCAAACTCATTTATATTTTAGCAACTCAGAATTTTTGATAAGTTTACCCATCTCTGCATTGCCACAAACTCTCACACAATAACATAGTAATTTACACTTACTTTCTCATCAACATCATCAGCAACATCGTCAACAACAACAGCATCAGCAACAAAAGGTATGGCACAGGCATGGCCTCGGAGTTAACCACAACCAAATTAAATGCTAAACGAAGACATTAACAATGTAGGACATGTGAGAAGTGAACAGAACAGAGCTGAAGAGTTGCAATATCAACTGAAACTATCAGCAGCAAAAGAACAAAAACAACAGCAAAATTAATATGGAAAACAAACATCAAAATTGAAGAAGACTATGGCGAAACAGTGTAAAGATCAAACTTGTCATTGGAGTCGTCGACGTCGTCAACATCATCATCATCATCAACAACAACAGCATGCA
This sequence comes from Stomorhina lunata, assembly GCA_933228675.1. Classification (NCBI taxonomy): domain Eukaryota; kingdom Metazoa; phylum Arthropoda; class Insecta; order Diptera; family Rhiniidae; genus Stomorhina; species Stomorhina lunata. The sequence continues at coordinate 10,531 of CAKOFX010000034.1, forward strand.
AAGAGATGTAAAGAAGGAAGGACGAATAAAGGGTTAATAACAACAAAAATAACGAATTAAAGTGAAGTTAAGAGCGTTGACAGACATAAAATGTGACACCTTAACTGAAAATCATGGTACTTGTAGTGGAGAATGTGTGAATGCATTTAAGCGATTTCGTGTGTGGTCTTACGCCTATAAATATGCAGCAAATAATGTGGCAAACGTACGCCTACCAAATATGCAATCATTTATGAAAAGTTGTATAAATTGAATAATACGTTAAGTATGATGATGATGGTGATGATAATGTTTCGGGATGTTAAGGTGAACATATAAGGGAGTTGCATTATATCAAATAAAAATATCATTATTGAATCTAACAGGGAGTATGGGAAAAGTCATTACCTATTTATTCATTGCGAGTGGTATGCAGTAGTAAGTTTGTTTTTGACGATTGATTTTTAACATTTGAATAAATTTGTAAATATTCCAACTTATGGCAAATCTCTAACACAATCTTTTATCTACAAACATGATTCGACTATCAACAGATAACATCACAACCTCAAAGTTAGAAAATACGTTTGTTATTCCCCCCCAAAAAAAACAAACGTTTCAAAAATCCGTATACAAATTTATGACTATGAACAGGTAAATTTTGAATTGATGAATATTTCATGCCAATGATTTGTAGCATAAAGTTGTTAACAAATTCAAGCAAAAGACTATAGAATGTTTATTTAAATTAACATTTATTTACATAGAAATGCAGTAGTAGGTGGGTGGTTTGATAAGGTTATGAAAATAATTTTGTAACCAAAATGAAAGTGAATTTCTTTACGAAAGTATATAAATCTAATGATTCGTTTGGACAGTTAAGGTAATAACAAATCGTTAAAGATTAATTGATTTATCAACTTTCTTGTTTCAAATGTTTGCGCACAAAAGATTCAAAATTCAAAAATCCACTGACAGAAGTAGTTTTTATTCCCTTCTGTCAACATAGAGAAATAATCAACTTTTTAACCCGAAACCTACCTCAATTGTTACCAGTCTATATCTATTAGAAATCCCATGTCACTTACAGGATTCATCCCCGATATATCTGCACTTCTTTATTATCCCACTTAAAATAATATTTTTATTCCCAAATTTTTGGTTTGAGGTTAATGCTGGGTTAAAAGTAATTTTTTGCCAAATTTATTATTGTCTGACATTTAGCAGTAGCAGAAAGGCTTCAACATTACCACCACCTCCACGGCAACAACAAAATTATCATCTCTAACTTCATCAAAATCCTGTAAACAGATTTTTTTCATATTGAAATTTGAAAATTTTGTAAACAAAAGTGTTTTTGAAGTCTAGTACTTCAAAACTCCTGTAAACAGTTGCAAACAAATAATATACGTAGTAAACATTTGCATTGGTAATTAAAGAGTGTACACGAGAAACATTTTATCTTCTTATTCGTCAGAACTTATGTTTATCATTCCGAAAAATTGTCAGTATATAAGGGTCTATCCTATAATTTCAGATATATGATATATGACTGCCTTCTTATAATTGATAATTTGAAACCTGACAGCATAAACTGTATTTTAATGAAATTGGTTAACATTTGGTCATATCTCCCATACAATACTTACTTAAATGGCCTATATTTACAACCTGTTAAAGTCAAAGGCCGAGAATTCCTTGGAGTGTGTTACTACCCCGACGACTTTACCCATAATTTTATCGTTCTTATGGGAGAACTCGCAGCACATGTTAGCTCACTACATTGACGGGTAATAGCACGAAGAAACGAAGAAATTAGTGTCCACAGTTGAGATGAATGATAAGCTAGTTAGGTCTGGGCTTACTAAGTTAAGACCAATCAGAACCGTTGCTTTTACCCAACATCCCTTACATCACCCCTCTCATACAATACCCACTCTAAAAGGTCACTAAAATATTTCGAAAATCGCAATTGCCCATTAAAAGTCGTGATATCATAATTGCTTAAAAGACTTTCGAGACTAAAGGTAATCCTATACCTACCATATATTTATTTTTACTGATTGCAGTTAATCGGTATGTAGTGGGTGAAGTTGAGAACATCGCATCTGGAGAGCCCGGGATAAAGATGCTAAAAACATGTAAGAGTCAAATCAAAATATTTCGAACAAAAAATACCTCATCATCTCCGATTTATATGAAATATTATATCTGCATTCTACATACCCGGTTTATATCTCTATCTCAAAACATATCCGGTTTATATCTCTATAACTTTCTATACATTTGCCCTGTCCTTTAATACATGTTTTGGGATAGCCTTTAATGAGGATAGCTTCATAAAAATCAGATAACCGGTTGGAGTTAAAGTAAACAGATCGTAGTCAATAGATCTTAAAGAAGGATTTTCGAGCTTTAGGTGAAGATAAATAGAAGATATAGGGACGTAATGGGATGCAGTTGTTGCCTGCCGTCTCCAGCTACTAGGTAAAGATAAATACTAGGTAAAGATAACCAACTCCTACTCTAAGCTTCCCGTGGTTCATCCTGGTTACCTAGTTGAAGATGCGATAACCAACTCGTGCCGTATCATGGAGCCATTCTAATGTATTTGATCTAAGGGTCTAGGTATGAAACTTCAGAGTCTGTTCAACATGTTAGTTGCGGTTTTAAGCTGGAGTCCGTCTCGGATCGAAAGGCTATACTCTACGTGGCTTGTATCTTTGGACTCACCATCCATCGACTTAGCACTTACCACGTTTTAGCATGGAAATAAACTATATAACAGGGTATACTACTCAACTGGCAGCTGGCACAAGAATTTAGTGGGTGCCTAACATTCTGATAAGTGAAACCAATTCTATCTTGAGATACCGGACTATAAAACCTAATATAGGCACGAAGGAAAGCTTGAAGCATGCGACTTGGAACGTGATCAAGTTATACGAAACTGAAAAATAAGAACAGCTTAGATGTGAAATGTTGCGTTATAAAATTGATTTGTTGGCGGTGCAAGAAACAAGATGGACAGGACAAGAGGAGGTAAGGAATAAACTACTATGTTCTTTACTCTGGTCTGGATAGCTATGGGCAAGGTAGGGGTGTGGGCTTCCTGATAACAAAAAAAAATAGTAAAGGCCAAGATAGCATGGTATCGTATCAGTGAGAGGCTAACGGCAATCAGCCCCAAGGCAAAAGCTCTTAATTTTATAATTATCAATATCTACGATCCAACTGAAATTCAGTCGGAAAACGACAGTTGATTTTTATGATGCATCAGTTGGATGAACCACAATTTACAAATGCCAAGGTAGGTTCAAACAACACCGGCTTAGAACATTACATTGGTAAGCACGGTGTCGGAGTAAGAAACGACACCGGAAACTTGTTATAGAAGGTACTATTTTAATCATAAATTTCAGCATAAAATTAATTGTGTATCGCCGAACAGAAACTAATTGGTCATATTTTGATCAATTCCAAGTGGTGATTAACTTTGCATGATGTACGCTCGAGGCGAGGAGCAGATATAAACAGCGACCATCATTTAGTTATATCTACAGTTGGATTAAAAGTAGCGGCTCTGAAGTCTGAAACGGCAGAAGCAGATCGAAAAATTGATGGGGTTAGTTAACAAACCTCAAGCAATCCGTTTTTATTTAAAATTACAATTTTAAATAAAAACGGAGATTTTGAGGTGCTTCGTACAACTTGCAAGGAGGGAAAAGATAATGTGGATAGACGAACATGCAAGTTAAGATGAATCATCTGCAAGTATAGGTGACATGAAGACCTTAGACAACTTATCAAGAGCGTTGTGTGGTAAAACTACACACCAACAGTCCCATCTTGAGCAGTAGTAGTACTTTCCTTTTAACTCTGGACCCAGCTAGCATTTTTGGAAACTTTTAATTAAATATGAGTCTCTTTTGACTTCACTGCATGATTAAAATGATCATTTATGAAATCACTTATGAGTCAAAAATGATATTTTTGTGTGAGAAAATTGTACCTTCATGCGACTCTTCAAGAGAGTCGCATGACTCTTCAAAAGAGTCTTTAATGACCCGTTTTGTTGATTAGAATATGACTCTACGCATTTTGCTAGACTTGTAAAAAAATATGCTTCTATGAGTCTTTTTGTACTCTTTTTTGATCACCAAACTGATTGCACATATTCTGCTTTCAAATAGTCGCTTTCTAGGTATTTCTGAGTCTTTTTTTTTCTTTTGATCACAAAACTGGTTAAAATAACATAAAAACCAGTCATATAAGGATCGTTTGTACGATAAGATTTTGACTGCACACATTCTGCAAGAATTGTTTGTGTTTTTGCAAACTAGTCCTTTTCTAAGCATTTTAAGGAGTTTTTATTTTGGAATCTTTTTTAGAACACCACAGTGATTAATCAGCTTTTAATCATCTATACGAATCCCAAGACCCATTGCTAGCTGGGGATGAACAATTAATACGCTGGTTGGAAAGCTTCAACTCGGCATTTAACAATCTTACCGGATAAACACTACTGATGGCAGTGAATATTGTAACCAACCATGGCATCTCAGACAATCAACCAACAACACAAGAAGTAAAGAACACCATTAAAAGTCGTAAACGCAATATCACTGCGGAGATGATCTTATGTGATGATGAAGGATCAGCGTGACCGTTAAATCGATCCAGTAAGTGATTGTAATCCTTTAATATTCTTTATAGTCGGTATCATAAGACTTTCTCATAATTTTTGATTTTAACTCCACATCAATTGACCTTCTTCACGTTCTACCAGGTGCACCAACACGATGGCCTCTTCCTTGTGGATTCCAACTAAGCGATTGTCGAGAAATGTTGGTATTTGGTCTTCGAAGTGTGTGGCCTATTCACCGCCGTTTCCGTTGACATACCTCTATAGAAGCTTAAATGCTACATAGTTGCTATAAGATCATATATTGTACTTAGGATAGTTCTGTGGCTAGGTGCTAAAATGGCCAATGTCAATTTTTCGCTGTTAATCATTGCATAAGATTACCTTCTTCCACATATTTGGCTCCAACTCAGAACAAATTTATAAGGGTTTTCTGGGCAATGTTACTATGGAAAATAAAATTATTAAATAAAATTTTCTCAAAACTACTTTTTTGACATTGGCCCTTTTAGCAGCAAGCCACAGAGTAACACCTTTACAATTGTAAGAGTCAAGGTCACATTTTTTTGGCTTGTTTAATGATTCTTCCCTTAGTTTTTTCTTTTTGAAAATTCTTACTTTGCTAGGCTTTGAAAATAGCTGGAAGTTTCGGTTCAATTTGTAAGATTTCTGCTGGTATATAATCATGATCTTCTTATTTCTTAACTTTTAGTGATACTTTCGCATCTATAACCTTATCTAAACTGTCAGTTCAGTTAATCTGTATAAACGCTAATCTGATCAATACAGGCAATTGCGTTGCTGGTTAATGTTTCGAGAAAAATTTCCCTTGATGTTTAATATACTTTAGCATATGTTCAAACCATTTTTCATAGCAGTTTTTCCATTCCTATTGAGATATCTTCAAATCATTTGTTTTATACGTTGTAACTACTTACTACAACTACTACTACTACACTCGTCCCCTTAAAATTCGGAAACAAGAAAAGTCATTGGGATCTGTATTGCAGACAAGTCATTAATTCGATGCTTCTACCGCGGGAAAACTCGTCATAGAGTATAATTTGTCTTTGGGAGTTAGTTTCTTTTACGAAGAACTTTTGTTGGATTTAAGAGCTATTACTGTCATGATAGAGAATACATAATTTTAAATTTCCGAATTTTTCTGAAGACAGAAAAGAAAAAGAAATTTTGTCAGTGCTTCTTCCATGAACAACTTTTTTTTGGATTTGGGTCGTGTTGCTCAAAAGAATATAACCATGATTCCTCAAGAGTCACGATTTTATACACTTCTTTAAAATCAACGCTATCGAACCTTTTAATTATTGATAAATTGTGGGGCAGTGCTTATGCAAAATCAAATGGGATCGAACTTGGCATCTCTGGTATGCTAGGCGGATGACTAACCTGCTATACCACAAAATTTATAAGTGCCAACAGATTCAAGTTTAAGTCCAAACTACAATTACTACAATATCAGTGCGATCCACAACAAAATTGAGGAATATCCACAATTTGATTTATAATTAAGGGAAAATCTTCCTCATAATTGACATATTTGCCAACAATTTGAATTCTTTTGCATCACAATCATAATTATTTCCGTGTACATCTTTCAAAATAAGTGGTACTAAAATTTGTTAGCCAATTGCAACATGTGTCTGTTTGTTGAAGGATTATGGACACAAAATAATCATACTTATCCTCTAGTTGGTTTGTTTGTTCTATCTAATATTTGATGAGTTGTTTTAAATTTTAACTTTGAAGCTATTCCTTCTTTAAAATTAATTTTCTAAGCCAGTTAACAGATGATGCCCATTTTCAGGGGAGAAATATCTGTAGAATTGGATAATGAACTCATAATTGATATAATTTGTTAAATGGAAGTCTATGATGAATATAAAAGCAAAAAGACTAGACTAGCTTACACAAACTCGGAAAGGAATTCAAAAAGCAAAACGTGGAGTTTGTTAGTTTTATAAATTTAATTTAAAAACAGCTTTAATTTAACCCTACTAAAAACACTGTAATAAGACCATAACAGCCAGAATTAAAATCATCATTTTTGAAATTTCTCAAAAAGAAGCAGAGCTGAGTACTGAAGAAAAAAAAAACTCGGTGTTTATTTATTATCCTGCTCCTGCTAGTAAAACTTACAAATGATTTATGATAACACAACACTAATGGAAATGCTGACACAAATTTTCTACACTTAAACTTGATGACTATGATGATGACAATTCTAACAGAACACTTTGTTCCTCCAGCATTTCTACTAAATAAGTAGCAGTTACTCCATTTAAAACTAAGATAGATCCTGAATCAAACTTACATTCATACAGAAAAGCTCTTTTGCTTTCCGAGTCATATACAACATTTAATAAACGTTGTGTTGTGTTGTTTTGGAGCACTATTAAATTGGATACAAAACTGTTAAATAAACTACAACTCATGATGGACGAACCATTGTCCTTCTTTCACTGGGAGATAAAACATATGAAAGCAAAAAAAAAACACTTCTTTCTGTACATAAGCGTAAGAGATTGTTGTAAAAAAAGAACTGTTTTGGCCACACATGTGTCAACATTTATTCACATCACTTTGCTGAAACATGTTGTAATTGCAGTTGAAGATTGTTGTCCAACGCAATGTCGACATTTACAACCATCAACTGACATCAACACTAACACACAAACACTTTCATGTATACAACTACACATTAATGTTATGGTCTGAGTAAAGATTCATGGACGCATCAACTAAACTAAACTGTTTGGCTTCATTGTAAGGTTCCCATAAATTTAAAACCTCCCGAAAATATATGTATGTACAACAAACATCAAGTCTAATTGAAATACTAGAAGACAGGATGGTTTAGAGGAACAAGATTTTATATTTTGTACTTTCAAACAGAATGAAGTAGGTACAATTATGAAAAAGTACTTGAAGAGACTAAAAAGATCCATAGCTAGAAATAGAGTCTTAACTCACGCTCCAACAGAGGAGAAAGATGATGATATAAAGGAAGCCTTTTATGAACAACTTGAGGAAGTTTACGATAGCTGCCCTAATCACGACGTTAAGATAATACTAGGTGATTTTAACGCAAAGTTAGGGCATGAAAGTTGTTTTGAGCCTACTGTTGGTAAATTTAGTTTACACAGCATAACCACTGACAATGGTATGAGATTAATCTCCTTTGCGGCTGCTCGCAATATGGTCGTGAGCAGCACCAGATTTCCACACCTTAATATACACAAGGCTACATGGGTGTCTCCTGATCAACTAACGAAAAATCAAATAGACCATATTTTAGTTGATGGAAGACACTCATCAAGTGTGTTAGATGTGCGTTCCATGCGAGGAGCTAACATAGACTCCGATCACTACCTTGTTGTAGCCAAGGTAAAACACGTCTAAGTGTGTCGAGGAGCGTACAGGCAGAAGCGTAAAAGAAGTATGACGTAAAGAAATTAAAATCTCAGCAAATTGCCACTGATTACACCAAACGGACAACTCAATTGCTAAGAGAGAATAACTCTGGCTCAAACGACATATACACGCTATGGCAACATATTGCCAACTCCATGAGTCTGCTGCAAAATCGGCAATAGGGTACCAAAGCCCTCATGCTAAAAACTCTTGATACGACGAGGAGTGCCGCAATGCCACTGCTGAGAAAAATGCGGCCTACAGGGCAACTCTGCAGTCAGCAGCTACTCGTGGATGTTTAGAAAGATATCGAGAGAAAAAGAGGGAAGAAAAACGACTATTCCGCAAAAAAAAGAAAGATATGGAGAGACGTGTGTTTGAGGAGATTGAGTTGTATAAGACACAAAATGAAATCCGTAAATTTTACCAAAAAAATTAGCATCAGACGGATGGCTATAGCAGCTGTATCCTTTCCTGTAAGGACGACCAAGGAAATCTGGTCACAGATACAGAAAGCGTATTGAAACTGTGGAAGGAGCACTTTTGCAAGTTGTTGGTTGCAAATGAAAGCGACCAAGATGACACGCCTGAACAAATTAACGATGACGGCGTTATATGTCCACCAACCAACCTGATCGAGGTTAGGACTGCAATAGCGCGATTAAAAAATAATAAAGCTGCTGGTGCCGATGGTTTGCCAGCAGAGCTTTTTAAGGCTGGAGGTGATGAGCTAATAAAGTATATGTCCCGGCTCCTAGAATACATATGGTCAGAAGAACGCATGCCGGACGATTGGAATCTCAGTGTCCTTTGTCCAGTCCACAAAAAAGGAGATAAAACGGTATGTGCAAATTATAGAGGGATAAGCCTCCTCTCAATTGCATATAAGACTTTATCGACCATACTGAGCGAAAGGCTAAAGCCCAAAGTAAACGAAATAATTGGGACATACCAATGTGGCTTTAGACCAGGTAAATCAACCACTGACCAGATCTTTACTCTACGTCAAATCCTAGAGAAGACCCAGGAGAAACAAATCGATGCGTATCATCTCTTTGTTGACTACAAAGCTGCTTTTGATAGCCCGATACGGAAGAAGGTGTTTGAAGCAATGTCTGAGTTCGGCATCCCTACGAAGCTAATAAAGTTATGCAGGATGACACTAACTAATACAACATCATCTGTTAAAATAGGTAAGAACCTATCAGAGTCCTTCATAACTAAACGGGGATTCAGGCAAGGTGACAGTTTATCTTGTGACCTCTTCAATATTGTGTTAGAGAAAATCTTGCGAGATGCAGCGGTTAATACAACAGGAACAATTTTCAATAGAAAACATATGCTACTCGCGTTTGCCGATGACATTGATATTATAGGACGCACTCTACGAGAGGTAACTGTCGCCTTTTCCAATATCGAGAAGGAATCAAACAAAATGGGTCTAGCTGTAAATGAATCAAAAACAAAGCTGATGGTTTCTACAGGCAGACAGACCACTTGAATCGGATCACATGTGTCCGTTGAGAACTATAGGTTCGAGATTGTAAAAGAACTTGTATACCTTGGTACCGCTGTGAACATCAACAACGATATAAGCTTCGAAATCAAACGCAGAATCATACATGCCAATCGATGCTATTTTGGACTAAGCAAGCAGCTAAGAAATAAAGTCCTCTCTGTAAGAACTAAAATCACGCTCTATAAAACGCTCATACTACCCGTGTTATTGTATGGTGCTGAATCATGGGCACTTGCACAGACAGATGAAGCTATCCTTGGAGTATTTGAGAGGAAAATTCTACGAAGAATCTTTGGACCAGTCTGCGTCAACAATGAGTATCGACATCGAATGAACCATGAGCTGTATGAGTTATACGCTGACATAGACATAGTAAAACGCATTAAGCAACAGCGTCTGCGTTGACTAGGACATGTTGTGCGAATGGATGAAAATACTCCGGCAAGAAAAGTATTCGATAATGATCCAGAGGGAACACGTAGAAGAGGGCATGAAAAACTTCGATGGAAAGACCAAGTAGAAAAAAATCTTTTGAAACTTGGTATACGAAATTGGAGAATATGTGCACAAGATAGAGGTGCTTGGAATTCTAAAATATGCTCGGCCTTTGACCTAAACAGGTTGTAATTACAGGCCATTTAAGTAAGTAAGTAAGTAGAGCTTATGATCCCCGATCTAGGGTTTGGTCTGGATTATAACCTGAATTAGAGCATAATATAGAAAAGAACAGAATACTAAACTTAAACATTAATTTGAGCCTAAAATAGAAGTCAGAGATCAGCAATGGTAGATCGTTTCAACATTAACTTAGGCAACATATGTGGACTAACGCAGAGTTTCTTCTCCGTTTACGCACACAGGATTTTTATACCTGGGTAACTCTTTCTACCGCCTTTGTAATTTCCATCGGGAGCATTGCAATGTACATTAGCGATGAAGTTGAGTATCAGTGCCAGTAATTATTAGGCAAGCATAATACTCAATTAAGCTGTTTTGGGATTAAGATCAGAATCAGAACGCATCTTTTGCACTTCGGGTCTCTTAACAGAAGCAGAAGTTACACAAATTTATCTGTCTCCGTAACCATTCCCGATTTAGTTTCGAATATACTCGATAGTTTTCCGAGCAGTGAAGTCGTTTAGTGATTTCGATATTCACAACTAGGCGTGGCTTCACCATTATCTCTGGATTAAATTCTTAATCATCTTTTGCATTTCGGGTTTCTTTACAGAAGCCCAAATACAAAAAGGGTCACAAATTGATCTGTCTTTGTTGACCTTTCCGGTTCAGTTTTGAAGACACTCGAGACTTTTTTGAGCAGTGAAATCGTTATTGCTAGTGATTTCAATATTCACAATTCGTACTGACTTCGTCATTCGAACGAAGCCGCTCGTGAAAGCTAATATGTTGTATTACGCCACTAGTAAGTGAACCAACACATATTCCATATGTTGAAGGGCAACAGCAAAACAGCCTTAACATTTTTCTTCCTTTACATCCTGACCAGTATGAAGTTAAGACTTGTGCCTCTTAGAAATTTCGATTAAGGTCAAAGACCGAGCATATTTAAGAATTCCATGCGCTTTGATCTTGTGCGCATATTCTCCAATTTCGTAGGCCCAGCTTTGAAAGACTTTCCTCTACTTGGTCTTTTTACCGAAGTTTTAGACGTCCTCTTCTAATATATGGTACCCAACATCCCCTACATCAGCCAAAGTATTAAGAAGTGAAAAAGATCTGTGAGGGCTACGTCTTTGGTATCACCTCTGGGCACAAAGTGTTTCTGGTCATTTGTTAAATGAGTTAAGAATAATGCATGTTAAAGGACTTCTTCTCTTTTAAAGGATGTATTCACAGACCCTGTTAATTAAGATAACCTTTAAGCTGAATTTTTTGCAAGTAATTCTCACTTGTTCTAAGAACTCAACCTCTGCCCGAGCTCGAAAGAGTATCTGTAACTAGGCCAAATAAATAACTCCGCCCGTGTTGTAAAACTGGTTTTGGCAGATCTCAATATTGCCAAGTCTTCAGGGCCGGATGGTATTGCAGCACTGGTCTTGAAGCAGTACTGTTTGACACTTGTGCATCCATTTGCTAACTTTTCAGTATCTTTCTTCGGAGTTGAAAGGATGCTAATGTTACGTCAATCAATAAAATAGGTTAGGATAACACGATCAATCAATACACCGTTTTTGAGAAAGTGAAGTAAAGATTTGTGAACCGCCGTGGTACAGCAGGTTAGTCATCCGAATAGCATACCAGAGGTCCCAAGTTCAATCCCCGGTCAGACTCACTTGAAAAAAAAAACAAATTTTCAAAAAAGCGGCGTTTCATCTCATAACTCAGCTAGCCACTGGTTATTGAGTCTTAGGCTATATAAAACTTCTCTTACTAATGGATTTGCCTTTTGGAGCCGGCGTTAAAAAGTAGGTCCCTTTCAATGAGTCTAAAAACAGAATCGGATCCAGCTCATAGTCTGAGAGAAGTACCCCTTGTTCCAATTGGAATGTTGTCGAGGAATTATATATATAATAATGATTTTGTCGATCTTCCTCAAAGATCTTACTATACGTGTTGTTTTTATATATTCATCAGATGATAGTAGCATATACTTTCCGTACCCATTCAATCGTTGATCAAACATATTAGAGGTTGTATGCTAAACATAAATGCACGGTGGATCTGTATTAATGGGTGGTGAAAATATTGACGAAATGTTTTGAATATACAATTCGAATGCCAAACCTATTCTGTATTACGTTTGCGAAACTTAGAAACACATAAACCCTATCGATAAGCGCCTGGAAACCTTTATAAACAAATGTTTGTGGCAAAATCCTAATACATTGTAGCCGAATCGCATAAGAAATGAAGATCTAGTCAACGACAAATCAAATCCCTGCTTCTTTAGAGACAGCTCAATGGAAGTGGCGGTCACACACTTCGAAGGCCAATTACCAATATTGCTTGACAAGCGCTCCGTCGGAATCCGCAGGGAAGCGGCCGTCATGTTGGTGTATCTGCTCGAACATGGAAAGAGTCCATTAATGCGGAGTTGCAAGCAATAAACTATTTATGAAATAACGTATGCCTAACACCTCGTAATAGAGTTGGATATAAAACGATGGTCGAGGCCCTATGCTAAACTGATGCTCTTGATGTTCCGTACATGAGAATTAAATGTGGTGTCCATTGGACTAACCACATTATTCAAGTGTCAAAGGAAGCTTTCAAGTACCTCGGCTTTTTAAAAATGGTGAACTTCTTAACACTACCTATATCCGATAAAAAAAAAATGGAAGTCTTCGAAGAAATTCGTAAAAATAACCCCGAAAACGAATCATTCTCCATCATGACAATGAGACCTCTCACATATCTCACCAAACAACTAAAGTTTCGAGCAGTTAAAACATCGAACTTCTGACTAATCTTCCGTGCAGTACTGACCTGGCACTGTTTAAAGTGAACTAGGTAATCAACGATTAAGGGGCCTGGAAGAAGCGTTCATAAAACATGTTTTGAAGTTGTCCCAAGAGAAATGGAAAAACTGCTATGACAAAAGGTGAGATAAAATAATCGGCTCTCTATAGGCTAACTACGACTAAATAACAATCGAATCAAACTGACTACGGGGTGAACTACTAGGAAGAACTCTGGGTTCTGCCTGCTTCAGTATTGAAAACTAGAATACCTATACTTCTTCTTTTGATATTCTTGACTCCCAGTGGAGCATAGTTCCTCTGAATACTAATACTGGTACATATATAGACAAAATAAGAATTATATTTATATTATTTGGAAACCCACCAAGAGAGTACTGAAGGCTGATCCAGAAATGCATACGTGATTTAATAACCTCATCTGGAAGGAACACTTAAATAACAATCGAATCAAACTGACTACGGGGTGAACTACTAGGAAGAACTCTGGGTTGTGCCTATTTCAGTATTGAAAACTACAATACCTATTCTTCTTCTTTTGTTATTCTTGACTCCCAGTGGAGCATAGGTCCTCTGAATACTTATACTGGTACATATATAGACAAAATAAGAATTAAATTTATATTATTTGGAAATAATATATATAATTTGGAGAATACTGAAGGCTGATCCGAAAATGCATACGTGATTGAATAACCTCATCTGGAAGGAACACTTACCAGATGAGGGTATTTGATCCTGAAAAAGCAACGGAAATAGATTGCTACAAAAAGTTAGGTATCATATTTGTATATGTTTCGGAATGAACAGATAGTAAAACCGATGCTTCACTCCAAGATCAACAGGAAGAACTCCAGTCGTATCGACTCCATTCAAATTATACTGTAACAGTTCCATTATCAAGAGTTATATGGTATAAGTTAATTTTAAGAAAGCGTTCGATCTAAAATATGAGAGAACCTGGAATGCTTCTTCGAGAAAGCGTTCGATCTAAAACATCATAGAACCTGGAATGCTTCTTCGGGGACAGATTTCGTTAAAAAATTACCGATGAAAGTAAAGTAGAAGGATGCTATCGATATCATTTCTAACAAGTGTGTATCTCTTTCCTAATCACATCTTTCAAATTTACACACACAAAACTTTCCTCTAAGAGCTTCAGATGCAATATTTTTCTGAGATATTTACAAAGAGTTATTCCCCGCATTACGACTAACTCTAAGTCACTATCATCTGAACAAACGGGCTTCGCACCTATAAATCTAACATTTAAATTGCGACAGGATACATTTCACTTTTTTCCGTATTGTCTCACTCTTTAGCTAACAAAACAATATTTTACCAACATCTTTCAAATCTAATGATTTTTTTTTCTGCTGCCCAAAAAAACAGTTTTGAAAAAGAAAAGTGTTAGAATGACCAGAAAAGCATAATATTTTTGTTGATGCAACAACCAGTTGACAGTTGAGAGTTTTAGAGTGTGATCCACATAAAAACGGTTCACACATTTTCACATTTTTCTTCTACGTACATACGTATGTAGTTCTATTCGTTGTTGTTTCTTTGTATTTAAAATGTTTTGAATTGGGAAAGGGAAATATTGCAACATGAAAATGAACCTAATAAAACAAGGCAACATCTAATGTTGCAACATGTTCGTATGGAAAACATATTAATATGTGTGTGTGCATGTGTAAATATTGTTGTGTCCAGTTGTTGACAATTTTCCGTACCCAAATATTCATGGCAAAATAGTGTGAAGTATGTGTGTAGAAAAGTAGCAGCATTTGTCCTGGTCGAAATATGGTTGATGTGCTTTAAAAATGGGTGAACAATAAAAAAACTGTATGATGGATACAGCAGGGACGGATTTGTTTTTAAGGCATTTTTGTTTAAAATTTAGAAATTCTAAAATTTAAAATGTTGATCCTTCAAAATCTGTTAGTTGTTATAACAAATAGTATCTTAAAAACTATATATCGTATGCTAAAACTGGGTTCTAATAAGAATTTCTTCGACTCTGTAGTATCTAATATCCAAGGGCCTAATTATTGAAATTTTCCCTTTGTCCATTAAGTTTTTCTAAATGCACGCATCTGCGTACATTTGTTTCAGCCATCAACTTACATTCTGTCTGACAGACCGCAAAATGCATCATCACCAACATGAGCGATGATTGTTTACGTTGATGTGTATATTTTGGGGAATTTCTTTTTTTAATTTAATTTTTCATGTGTTTTTATGGGAAATCATCCAAAACATATAACACTTAAAATCTATTTTGCATGAGTTCAGTTTATACCGTTTTCATTCTAACAAGAAAGCAACTAATTTTGATATAATGTGCGATTTCTTCACTTGACTGGCTAACTTTCATCTTTTCAGCAGCAGAACGCTTGGCCATTTTAGGTTATCGAACTACATTTTTAAAACTCAAATTTTTACCAAAGTCACAAGGAATGAAAACTATAAAAGGAAACGATATTTCAAATAAATTTATTGATTTTTTTTCCTGAAAAAATTCCTTAGTCCCTTTAATTATAACAACAGAAGGGGTGATATGCAATTACAATATGGGCAAATCCGAAAAATATTAAACCAACTACAAAATTTTAAAACTGTCAAAATCACGTATTTGTTTTTTTTTTTGTTTTCATATTTTATTTATTTATTGAATCTTCATGTACCATGAACTAACAATAAGTAATCAAATCTTAAAATCTTAAATTCTTAATTATGAAAATCCATTTGCAATTTCATAATTCTTTGCGTGAGTAGGATTTTTTACATTATTAATCCATCTTCTTTAGCTGCTGTACAAGTCGCTAGTATCCCTCCTTCTGAGCCGGATATGGCCGCGACCATTTAGTATATTTCGAGCTAGTGGATTTGGGTGACATGCCAATTTATTGACATAATTAACAACACTCTTCGCTATTTCTGTTTTAACCAACGGAATTTCAAGGTCCTTGTGTAAGTTGGTGTTTTTAACGTACCACGGGGCGCCAGTAATTATTCTTAAAAGTTTATTTTGCCGCCTTTGTATTTTCTCAATATTTGAATCTGAGGCAGTGCCCCACACCATATTGGCTTAATAATAGAGTTGTATAGAAGAATTTTGCAATCTAGGCTAAGTCTAGAGTTTTTATCAATTAGGCAGTTAAGTTGGGCTGACTTTAGTTTAATTTGGGTCAATTTGGCATCTATGTGACTCTTCTACGTATTTGTGTTTACAAAAAAATTTGCCATATCTTAATCCTTTAGAATATATAATGGGTACAATTATTGATAGCTCTCTTCGGGAATGGCATGTCTTTATTTGCACCCATCTCGAATTTTTATACATTTTTTTTTAATAATAATAGGTTTTTTAAAAGTTCATTAAAATCGCAAAAACATACATTTAGGTATCAAGTTTCAGAATTGGCTCAAAGCCTGCTTAATTTTTCACAATTAGATGTAAAAGAACCCATCAAAAATAATTGGAGTGATATAAATAACGTCAAGTAAAAATGGGCTCACAGTGTGTAGCGTTCGTCACAGAAATAAAGTTTTTTGTTAATTTGACCAGTGTTATTTTTCTTTGTTTCGAATTGAACTTGGTTCGTAAAGAGAACTTATAGTATGCTTTACATTAGGCCAAAAATATATAGAAGTTAATATAGCATTTTACAGAATAATATGTATAGCAAAGTGTGTAGCGTCCGTCACAGTATATATTTTTTATAAAATGATACTTATTAAATAGAAAATTTACAAACACATGTCTGTCTTATTCATAAAGCAATAACACTATCTATAGCCACAAATTAAATTTAAGGTATTATGTATTAAAAAAAACATACAGTGGGCCAAATTTGATGCTTTTGAAAAAAAATTTTTTTTTTTGATTTTTGGAACACTCTAACAGCTAGCCGAAGTATTCTTGGGACGAAAAATAATATGGAAAAAGTATGTTAAGAAGTGTAAAACTTTAAATAAATATATGTATGTAGGCGTTTTGGGAAATATTAAATTGTGCCCAAAAATCGCTTTTTTAACCGCGAGCATGAAAAGGAAGGAGATGAAGTCCGGGAACAAATAACACCATTATTTTCACTGATTTACAAACCTTTAAAAAATATATGAAATATGCATTTTTCCTAATAAAAAACGTGCAAGTAAAAAAAGTATCGTTCATAGCGCTCGCAACAGTTTATTTATGGATTTTTGCTAAAACTGAAAATTTAAAAATATTTTATAAAGTGGGTTTGTAATCCTCTGATTTTCCTCTATCTTCAATGTACTTTTTTTTATAGCTTTGACCGTTTTGATGAAAATTACAAAAAAACATGTTTGAAAAAAAGTCACTTCCATTTTTTGTAGCGTCCGTCACCGCACTTTAAAAGCGAATATATTTTTCCTCCAAAGCAAGTATGCAAATTAACAAATGCCAATCGAGAGCACAATCGATGGCCTAATATTCTCCAAAATATGCACAAAGATATCTCGTGTAAAACGACAATGGGATTCAGTTAAGTTCAACAAAATCCGTAAAAATGTATCGTCCGTCACGCAGAATTTGCCCATATATTGAAACGAACAACGAATGCAACTAATGATTTACTCCCAGGTCAACAGCCAGCATTTCGGTAGCAATGTCTAATGATATTTAAACCTATCGAATAAACCTGAAATAGATTAATGATCTATAACAGCCTTAATGTCTGGTATAAGTTAAATTTGAGAAATATTTAGATCGTATGAAACACCAAAGAATCTATAATGATCCTACAACAAAATATTATTTGTACAAATCTGTCGGCCTAATAATGGCTTAATCTGCCACATATTAAGCCATTATTAGGCCGACAGATTTGAAATATAATATTTAAATGGGATTTCTGGCTGTACCGATGTTCTGCACGTATTTCTGGTAATAGTTGATAAGATTACTAATAGGGGCATGCTTTAACCCTAATTCTGTATTACCATCTCTGCTGATGGTAATACCAAGGAAGCAAAGTCATACGCAGGGAAAGTTGAACGACTTTGGCGAATTAATGCCACTTAATCCACAGTAATGCGTTCCTCACATCTTTCTTTGTAACAAGGTACTAAATCGTATTTTTTTGCATTAAAATTATTCTAGATGGTGATACCAAATTTGGTAGAGAGGCTCTTCTTACTAAGACGCATTGTCACTCTGGTAATCAAACTAAGTTAGACAATTGCCCTTAAGTCGATTGTCCGTAGAACAATCCTTAAGGTGGAATTAGCCGAACGTTGAGATAAGAATGTAGAAATGTCCCGTAACGTTTGAACGTTTGTGCAGTTACCAAATTTCTAAAAACATAAAAAGATGAGTTGTTAACAGTGTTACCTATGTGCAAAATTGCCAGTTTTACTACAATTTTACATGTTTTAGTGATGCAACGACTACACTGTTAACAAACCTCACGTAAAAACGTTGAGTAATTCTGTTTTATACAGATCACTACGTTCCGTTAACGTAACATTTTGTTTCGGTAAGCATTTGCATTCCTTTCGTATACGCAAAAATAAACAGTTGACATGTTTTGTTAAATCCTCGTTAGGGGACGTTCGGCTAATTCTACCTTTATGTTGGTTATGATCTATGTCAGCTATACCGCCAGAAGTTAAGAGGTGGTGCTCTTCTATACATAAGGCCCGTGCAAATGGATAGAATATGATTTAGGTTTAGTAAATAGAATGTTTTCTATAGCAAATTTTCCGCTTAGCATTGATATAACTGCCCACTGTTCGATAATGAGTGAGATGAGCAGACTACAATCTTATAATCGGTGCCTCAGATGCATACTCCAAAATTTTCTTGGCCTTCACAATTTCAAACGAAGTCTTGTAATTGCCCACCGTTCAAGAACCTCTTCAAGGAAGTATATGCTCCCGAAAATATAATGATATAAATCGTCATTATGTTCAACAGATAATGCTCAAAGTTGTAGGATGTCACACAATGAGAAAGGTAGCCAGTGATATTGTAAGTCGTCAAGCTGTTGAATAAAATCCCCAAGGTTTCTGGAGGTCTGGAAGACCTGCAGACCTGTATATCATAGTATCTACAAGATAAAAGTGATGATTACTGATAAACTCACTTAGAAAACATATTAAGGTAATATGTTCCATCCAACTTTTTCAAGATATCGAAAATACTTTAGTAAAATTTTGTCCCTCTAGCTCTTTTTCAAGGCGCTATCGCTTTTTATCTGATGAACAGACCGACCTTTTGCTTTCGTATTTTTGTGTTTCTGTAAGTTTTTTATATGAGAGCTATGGTCAAATGCTGACCAATTGTAACAAGATTTATTACACTGGTATTCACAAATTTATCATTAATTGACATTTAAGTGTAGTTTAGATGAAATTTAGGCTGTTTTTGTTTCAAACACCTGCTTTTTGCGTGCGAAATTCAAATTTCGAAACTATCAATATAGCTTTGTTTTTCTTGCCCACCAGTTACTAACACTCCAATTCAAACAAATTGATAATTTTTTTTTTTTGAAAAATGCAAAACACTATTTGACAGCGCGCAGTCAAAGTCATTGTTCCCATACGTTTTGAAAAAATTGTATAAAATATAAATTTTTAATTGAAAGTTTGAGCATTTATTGTGAAAATTGTGTTAAAATTGTATAAATAGTTTGTAATGGAGAATAATCTGTCATGTAAGTACTTAAGATTTGTTTCATAAGTTCTTAAAAATTTATAAGATTTTTTCTTGAAAAATTAAATTTTTAAAATAACCTTCAAGCAAATGGTTTTTTTTCAAAAGTTTAATTTAATGTAAGCTTCTAAAAGAAAGTTAACATTTGGCAAACCAAATGTAAATATATTTGAATACACTAAAGTTTGGTTCATTTACTAGGATTTATCTCATATTGCTCAAAGTTGCACTTTCCGAATAATATCACTTTTTGTAGATTCTTGCACTTTGAAAAAAATCGAACTTTTTGAAATTTGGTTAAAAGAACCCTCAAAAAACTCAAAAAATTATATCCTTGTCCAGTATGTCTTAAATAAAGTTGATGCGTCTGAGATGGACGATGATTGCCACAAGTTATTGGTGGAGAAGGTACGTCTTTTCTGCAAGTATCTAGAAACAAAAAAGTAGAAGAAGAGAAGATCTCTTCCTAAAAAAAACTTTTCATGGCTAAATAGCGAGATATCTTTCCAAATTAAAAAAGCAGCAATTAAAGCTACTTCTTCCACTGTGGGACGTCCAGAGGTTCCATTTTGCAAAAAGTCAGAGTATGGGAAAAGAAGAGCTGCAGCGGAGCTTTCGACGGCTGTTTTAGGGCAAACTGATTTACTAGTACAAGCAGCAGCAACCTCAGCTAGGAAGAAGGGAAATGCTAACTTAGCTGCAGTTCTTAAGGAAACCATAGCAAGTCCAACAAGACCTTCCAAAATTAAAAAAATCTGCTCAGAAAGTCAACCTAGACCAATTTCTCTTTCAGTAGATGAAGCGTTAGCTTTTTTCATAGAAAACAATTTCACAACAGCACAATATAACGCAATACGTCGTGAAAGTAAATCGAGAAACTGCGACATATATCCTCACTATAATCAAATTCAAGCTGCGAAGTCAAAATGTCGACCAAAAGATATCAACGTAACCGAGACTGTAGCAAGAGCTTCCTTAGAATCTGTTGTGTTGCATACTGCCAATAGAATTGTTGAAATGCAAAAGGAGGTGTTTGAAGCCGTAATGGAGTCTGAAAATTCCGATAATTTAAAATGTGAATTAATTTTTAGCTACGGGATTGACAGCAGCACAGGCCAAGCGCAATATAAGCAGATGTTTCACACAACAGACTCTTCCAATAATTCTGACGCTTCGCTTCTAGCTACGACAATTATACCACTAAGACTCGTACTCTCCTCTGGAACACCTATTTGGAATAACAATACGCCCCAGTCAACAAGGTTTTGTCGGCCAATTAAATTGGAGTTCGTTAAGTAAACGAAGGAAACTATTTTGAAAGAAGAATTGGACTTAAGAAAAGAAATTGATGCTTTACCAAATTCCCTTATACATATTGGCAATGGAAAAACGATACAAATATCGTTCAAGTTATATCTAACATTAATAGATGGAAAAGTTTTAAATATTTTGACGGGGACTAAATCGACTCAAGCTTGTCCAATCTGTGGTGCGACGCCAACGGACTTCCTTAATATAACTGACTATTCATGTGAAAGATTTCGTGCAAAAGAGTCTAACATCAAATATGGGTTAAGTCCCTTACATTGTTGGATTCGTTTTTTTGAGTTCATTTTACATTTAGGCTATAAATGTAAAGTAGAAAAATGGCAAATACGGTCAGAGGATCACAAACTTCAAGTTTCAAAGAGAAAAGAAGAAATTCAAAGTTCTTTTTGGAGGGAACTGGGTCTTCATGTAGATATGCCTAAAGTTGGTGGCTTCGGAAGTACAAACGACGGAAATACTGCACGTCGAGCTTTCTCTAATGATGTAATTTTCGCTGAAATCACAGGTGTTAAGCATGATTTAATTTTTCGTTTAAAAATTATATTGATCTCTTTATCGTGTAACTTTCCAATAAATCCAAACAAGTTTGAGACATATTGCTTTCAAACAGCAAAAATGATACAAGATTTGTATCGTTGGCTACCAATGACCTCTACAGTTCACAAGGTTTTAATTCACTCGAAGCAGATTATAGAGAACACTGTTTTGCCAATTGGTGTTTTTAGTGAATCGGCCGCTGAATCGCGCCACAAGATTTATAAATCCGATAGATTGCATCATGCTCGTAAAAACAGCAGAAGAAACAATCTTTTGGATGTTTTCAACAGAGCTTCAGATACATCCGATCCAATAACTTCCACAAAATACTTAAGCAGGCGCATGCAACAACATAAGCCTTTAAATCTTCCACATGAAGTTATAGAACTTCTAAGTTCCAATGATATAAATGCAAATGTGGATGAAGGAAACCACTATGAACAAGGAAAATTTTTATCCGCTAATTCAATAGATATTTTGAGTCAAATGTGTCTCGAAAGTGCATTGCAGTTAACAGATACAATCAATTTGACTGAAAACTACATAAAAATAACTTTTTTGTAATAAAAAAAAATAAAAAAATAAATAGATATTTTTTACATCTAATTAGTTATAAATGAGTTAATTTTTTCTTAGATTTATCCAAAACTAAAATAAAACCATTTTTTTAATAAAAAATAATAATAAAATAAATTATTGTTATGTATTATTTTTTGCGTCTAGTTGGTCACCAACGGGTTAATCTTTTTCTAGATTTATCCAAAAATGCCTGTTTCTACCTCGCCCTTCAATTTTTCTCCAAAAAGTTTAATATTTTAAAAGTTATTAATTTCGCACGGAAAAAGTAGGTGTTATGGCTAAATGTGAACAGATTTCGATAAAATTCTATATGCTGCCTGTTTATGTAGAACTTATATATACCAAATTTTATCATCATAGCTATTATAATTTGTCATTTATAAGCAAATAAGCGATTAGCCTAGACGAGGTTATACGGGAGCTGTGGTCAAATGTTAACCGATTTTGCCCAATTTCAATACCAAAATTTTCAAAGAAGTAAAGAATATTTCTGCCAAATTTCAGTGACCTATATCCTTCCGATAAGGTTTTATCGTGCCAACAACAGACAGACGGATATCAATCGCCTTAGAATTTCATAAGGATTCAGAATATACTTCAATATTTGTTTTTGAGCTAATACTAAGGAAATTATATTATTTTGAAGGTGGGTATAAAAAAGTAATATTTTAAATCATCATTTAAAATTTTCAATTAACAAAATGTATCCCCTACACTTCTGTGAATGACCTAAAAACTACCAAATGCACTTTATTTTCTAACTTAAATTGATTATATAGATTCTATTTTGGCCAAAAATTATGTGACTAAGAAAAACGTCAACACATTTCGAAAATGCACATCAATCAATGTCACCCGAGTGCAAGAGAAAGAGAAAGGAGTGTAAAAGAGTAAAATTATAAATATAAGCGACAAAAATTATAAATAACCTCAAGTGACAAGTGAGTCAATGAAAAATTGCACAAAACTCAAAAACATCGTCTGAAACATGAAAAAACAGCAAATCCAATAAATACTTAATCATATGTGGGTTTTGAAAGCGGCCAACGACTCAAGTCATTTAGAGAGCTAATGCCAATCATAATTTATAAGAGAAAAAAAAGAAGCAAATAAACATAAATTGCATTAAGATTTTGAGGCACAAATAACGGCATTAGCCCTTTTTTTAGCAGGACTCAGACTTAAGGCGACATACGCCAAGGTGTCAATTTACTGAAAATAAATATTACCAGCATTACGACTTACAACTCCTTGGCGGTCTAAAACAAAATCATCATCATCATAATAAAAAACAATGACCAAAATCCATTTGCATTAACAGAGTAAAAATGTCATCTATTGGATAGCGAGTGTGAGAGGGGAAAAAAAAAGATAAATGTCAATTTGACAATTGCATACGATTTGTCACTTTGATTTTATTAATGAACTCAAACATCAAGTGTTGATGGCGAAAGTATACACTCACGTTCCATATAAAGTGAATGCAGTGATGATCAGCATGATCGTCATCTTATTTATGATCTGTCTTCTTTAGCATTCGAAATGCGTTAAAAATATATTTGCCAAAGTCTAAAAAATATTGCCTGGCTATAAATTTGCAACATTATTGAATGTTCGGAGTATGAACATTACATGTCGCCGATGTTGTAGATGTCGTTGTCTTAATATATCATTTACATTATGAATCATTCATTTGCTGATGATCACCGATCGATGAATGATGCTAGAGCAATGAATTAAACTCGAAAAATTTTTGGGGGTTATATTAAAGATCTTCAGAAATTAGTTTAGAGAAGAAAGATTTAGAAATTATCAAACTTTTCATATGTATCTGAAGGTTTTACCAGCTTTCCAACAATTTAAGTTATATAGTTTAAAGTTAAGCTTTCCTATATATTGTTTAGATAAACAACAAATTGTGAAACTTATTATACCCTTCATCACCGTAGGAGGAAGGGGTATTATAAGTTTGTGCTGATGTATACAACGCATAGAAATATTTGTCTTAGACCCATTTTTTAGTATACCAGTAGGCTTAGAAGCACTTTCTGAGTCGATTTATCGATGTCCGTCCGTTTGTCTGGCGGGCTGGACCCCCATATAAACCTTGTAATCAAACTACAGGTCGCAATTCTAAAGATAATTTGATGAAATTTGGCACAGATAATTTTTTTGATAACAGGACTATGGCTATTGAAATTCGTCAAAATCGGTTTATTATTTATTGAACCTCCCATAGGTTCCACTTCCCGGAATTGATATATTAGCCACAAATATAAATATTTTTTCATGAAATTTAAAACAAATACTGCTTATGTAAACTAAAATCACCGTACCAAATTTCGTTGAAATCGGTCTACATTTGACCATAGCTCCCATACAAACTCTTCTTTAAATAAGTAAGAAAGCGCTATAGTCGGTCACGCCCGACCATACGATACCCTTCACCACTAAGGTCAAAGGTGTTATTTTTCCTGTCTAAAGACAAATATTTGCTATTTTCTCAAAACTTATATATTTAATCTGTTTCCGTCATTTGGACTTATATGAGAGCTAGGGGCAAATGTGGACCGATTATCTCGAAATTTGGCAAATTGATTACAGTTGTTACAAAAAATATGTACGCAAAAAATAAACTTTCAATATCTTTGGATTTACGAGCGTTTTAGTGATTTTTTTGTCTCATTTAGTGCGTTTTTAAAGAAGAGTTTGTATGGGAGCTATGGTCAAATGTGGACCGATTATCTCGAAATTTGGTACAGTGATTTAGGTTTACATAAGAAGTACATGTTTTAAATTTCATGAAAAAATATTGATATTTGTGGCCAATATGTCAATTCCGGGAAGTGGGACCTATGGGAGGTACCATAAAAAATGGACCGATTTTGACCAATTTCAATAGCCACGGTCCCATTATCAAAAAAAATGATCTGTACCAAATTTCATCAAATTATCTTTAGAATTGCGACCTGTAGTTTGATTACAAGGTTTACATGGGGGTCCAGCCAGACGGACGGACGGACGGACGGACATCGCTAAATCGACTCAGAAAGTGATTCTAAGCCTATTGGTATACTAAAAGGTGGGTCTGCGACAAATATTTCTATGCGTTACATACATCAGGTGAAGGGTATAAAAAGCACTAAATGTGAGAAAAATCACCAAAAACGCTCGTAAATCTGAAGATTTTGAAAAATTTAAGTTTTTTTGCATACAAAATTTTTGTAACAACTGTAATCAATTTGCGAAATTTCGAGATAATCGGTCCACATTTGACCCTAGCTCTCATATAAGTCCAAATGACGGAAACACCTTTAAATAAAATTTTTCGAAAACTGACTATTTATAGCAAATTTTTCGAAAATTGACTATTTAGAGGAAATTTTTCGAAAATTGACTATTTATAGGAAATTTTTGGAAAATTGGCTATTTATAGGAAATTTTTCGAAAATTGACTATTTATAGGAAATTTTTGGAAAAATTATTATTTATAGGAAATTTTTGGATAAATGACTATTTATAAAATTTTTTGGAAAATTGACTATCTATAGGAAGTTTTTTGAAAATTAACTATAAGAAATTGGCTATTTATAGGACATTTTTCCCTGGTACCCTTATCAGGAGGGTAAAGAATATTTGACTTTTGATGACTCCACAGCCTAACCAAAAAAGCTAGGAAAGCTTAGAAAGGCAAAAATCGGTAGATTATAAATAGTCTAAGGAACTTGCGAAACCTCAACTTTGTATCTTTTATCGTTAAGGAGATATTTGACTTTAAACTTCGCTCGGGTACCCGGGTACCCGGGTGTAAGGGTTAATATATAAGTTTTGAGAAAATATTTGCATTATGGCAAAATTTTGCAAAAATTTGTCTCTATACAAAAAAAGAACACCTTTGACCTTAGTGGTGAAGGGTATCGTATGGTCGGTCTTGACCGACTATAACACTTTCTTTCTTGTTTTCAATTTCAGAGAGATTAACAGATTTCTTAATGAGAATAACGGTTCCTGAATGGTCATTCCTTCTTTTTTTCTCTTAATTCTAGTCCACTCTCCTATTCATTAAAAATTATTTCCATTTCCCACAGTTATTTTTGTTTAGTTGCAACTTTTCACTAACATTTCATCTTCGGCTGTATACCCACTTTATTACCTATCAAATCCATTCGCCTTTCTCACAGATTTCGATTTGATGAATTGTCTACATGATCTTATTGGAAATGCAAAACATAAAATTGTTTTTAAGATCTTTTTTCCTTTCTCATCATTATAATTTGAATGCAAATACATCCAATGTCCGCTTGAAAGATGAGAGTGGTAGATACGTAAAAATTTCATTAAATGAATAATGAATTTTGTAATATTGTAGATAATTTAAAATATGATCGGAAAGGTATATATGTGGCCTCATTTATAGGACATGTTAAGGTTACAAAGTAGAGATGAAAAAGGGAACTTTCTTTAGGTTAAAATTAAAGCTCAAGATTTTAATTAATGTCAGGAAAATAGGACGTTTTTAGAACGTGGAGAGAAAATTTTACCTACAAGAGTTACTACTTAAGAATCGGGAAATGCCGATCTGCAGTGAAAGCAGTATACAACTTAACATGAGTTTGGTCGACAAAAAAAAACGAAAAACACAGTGGTTTGGTTTTTAACATATGTCTTGCAAAATTTTGGATAGATAGAAAGTGTTCCGTGGAACAACAATTGGGATATGCGTGCCATTGATGCAGCTTAGCACCCCAGGAAATCCACTTTTAGTGGGAAAGCAAATTTTCAAGGCAATTCATTCCTTCGTTCATTTGCGTTTATCCATTTCGGATATATACGCAGCTCTATAACATCCAACACTTCCTTTAGAATAAGACCAATTGTGGATCGTGCTACTCCCGTATTAAAATCCTGACCACTGGCTACAGTTTGTAGTTTTGTAGTTATTAATTCCCGCTAGGTGTGAACCGATAGCGGTTGTAATAACTTTACAACATTTATTTGTATCAAACTTATTCCTAATGAAGAAACACGTTTGATCCACATGTTGTTGCAGCTCGTTATATTTTAAGTTGGCTTCTACACCTGACCCTCTAGTATCGTCTTGGCTTCATCTTGGCATCACTTGGCTTTTCCTCTTGGCATCCTTTTGGAATTGCTTAGCTTGGCTCTATTTCTTAACATCATTTTGTAATTGGCAGATGTAATCTGCCCCCTTGAAATGGATGTAATCCATTGACCCACCAGAAAAACTACATATGTCAGAATTCATATTCCCTTTTTTTTGGTACCACTGTGTGGCCACAATTTTATAAAAAATTTGGGTTCTCACAAAGAGGCTCAGCTAGAGCCAGCCGGAAGCAACAATAAAAGAGCCTATTTTACGAATGTTGATGTTCGAAATCTCTAATAGATCGTGCAAAAACGGGAATCCCAGATGGAGGGTCCTTATATCAGCAAGAGCTGGGCAGTGACAGAGGAGATGAGTGACGGTTCCTTCCTCCTTAACGTTGTGACAACTTCTGCAGTAGTCGTTTGTTTGAAGATTAAGGGTGCGAAGTCTATGTCGCGGAAAGGTGAATAAGACTGCAGAACGTTTATTGTCGTAAGTTGGCCATGACAGTCTATAAATCGATCAGGTTGTTTCTGTGGACCAGTTGGTCTGTGCGGACCTAAAGAGAAACTGTTTGATGAGCAGTTTTCAGGCTGAAAGCGGTATACCTATATATTGGTCAATGTAGCACCACCTTCTGCTAGATTGTTCGCATTGATGTAGCCTGGTACATTACTGACTGCGTACCCAGAAAAGTTGAAGCACAGAAACGAATATCGTTATAATAAATTCGGTGGTATGTGAGCCACTTGCTCACCCTATAAATAGCTGAGATTTCAGCTTAAAGAATACTGCATTGTTTTGGGAGCTTGAATTTTATTTTTTTTTTTTCCAAAAAATGGGATGAAGAAGCCCCCATACACACCACTTTCCGATTTGGATTCGTCCGAGTAGATTTCCAGTGTCCTATCTCTGGAATCGATTTCAGCCCCTGAGATATCCACAGAGAAAGATTGCTCGAAAAAGGGCGAGGGGATGCACTAGTCGATGTTTTCTGGGAGGTTTGTAAGGTTATTCAGAATATTGGAGTGGCCTAAAGATGAAGTAGACCATTCACCGGTAGTTCTTAACCTAGTTGCTGAGTTAAGAGCTACGAATTGTGCAATTAGCTCAACCGGGAGCCTGTTGAGCATAGCGAAAAGCGCCTTTGAAGGTGTAGTCTTTAAAGCACCCGTTATCATAAGGGCAGCAGATCTGAGAATCTTGACAAAAAATCCTCGCTTATTAGCCTTATTAAGAGCAGGCCACCAGACAAGAGCGACATACATAAGTATAGGTTTAGCAGCCATCTTAAAGAGCCAAGCGGTTATGGAAGGGCATACAACCCACGTGTTTCCTAGAGCTCTTCTGCGCGAGTATAGTGCAATGGAAGCCTTCGACATCCTAGATTGGGTGTTTAAGTTCCAGGACAGCTTAGAGTCTAGAATCACTCCCAGATATTTTTCGTGATCCGTGAGCACAAGTTCAGTCCCATCAAGCTTTGGGAGGTTAATTTTATATTTCCTGGTGAATAGAACAAGTTCCGTTTTGGCGGGGTTAACTTCCAAGCCATTGAAAACTCTCCAGTCGCTGCGAAATAGTGTTCAGGTCCTTGGCCGAAACTGCAATAGCGACGTCATCTGCACAAGCAACGGTTTGGAAGCGCAGATAGGCCAATTCCCTTAACAAATTATTAATACCTGGGTTCCAAAGCAGGAGTGACAGAATGCCGCCCTGAGGAGTATAGCGTAGCTTTGCCCAAGTTCGAAAAAATAATTCTATAAGATAGAAGTTTTCCTATGAAGGAGATAATAAAGTTATCAACTCCTAGGTCTGTCATTGCCGATATAATCGATGAAGGCTTAATGTTGTTAAAAGCTCCCTGCTCACATACTACGTAACGCAATTTTCGCAGATTTTGACACTCCCTCCCCCCATGTAAAGCATTTTAATAGAAATAAATACGCATACAAAATTCCTCCACCGTAACAAAAGTCATACCCCCTCCTCAATAATTTTAGATGGAATTTAGGCGGTTTCCATAAGTGTTTTGTATATGAGCTTTGGTTAAATGTGCTTATGTAAATCTTCTACATACCAAATTGTATCATGATAGCTATTATAATTTGTCATTTATTAGCAAATAAGCGATTAGCCTAGGCGTGCTTATACAGTAGCTATGGTCAAATGTGAGCCGATTTTGCCCAATTTCAATATTTTCCAAGAAATAGCTTGACCAAGTTTCAGTGTTCTAGCTTATATCGTTAACGCCTTTCAACAGACCGACGGACATCGCTTAATCACCTTGAAATTTCATAAGGATTCAATTTTGGTTTTTGAGCCAATATTAAGGAAATTAAAAAGGGATTGAGAATCTCAGTATTTTTTTGATGGTGGGTATAAAAATAGTTTGGTCGTGTGAAAGTTGGGCTGACTCTCAGACAACCAAACTGAGTTGAGTTGTAAACCACAAGAGCATTATCAACTATGTATATCGAAAACCTTATAGCAGAAGCCATATTATTATGGCATATTAAGTTTTTTTTAAACAGTTGTATTACCTGAGTCAACAATTTAAACATTTTACGTGTTGCATAATCGCGGAGTTGCATTTATCGAGGGTTGCGTTGAGCGTGGTGGCACAGTAATGCCAATTGCTCCAATCTGTCAACAACATAATAAAGTTAGGCATTTTTTAGGAGAAACGTACTCACATGGTTTTAATGAACGAGTGATATTTGTTTTGTTTATAATGGCTTCAGAATGTTTTTTCAAAAGCTCATACATATTGACCATAGCTCCCATACAAACCTTCTTACAGAAGTCACAAAAAGTGACAAAAACACTCATAAATCTAAATATGTTTACTAATCATTGTCTGTGTATTTGTTTCACACATAATTTTTGGACAAACTGTAATCAAACTGCTGAATTTCCAGCAAATCGGTTCACATTTGACTCTAGCTACCACATACTAGCCAATGACGAAAACGGCTTCAGTGTTTGTATGCCTTGAGAAAATTTGTGTATGAGAAAATGTGTGCATCTGTCCTAGGGTTGCCAGACACAAATCCTGAAAAAGCTGGACATAATTGAAAAAAAAAGCTTGACAACCCAAAATTAGCTGGACATTAAAAATAAAAAAATTGCTTTAATAATTTGCTTCGATGAATCTTTAAATTTTTGATAAGCCGAATAGCGAATACCGTAATTAACCGCAGCGATATCGAGAGAAAATGAAATCGTCCGAGATGCTGCAGCTAATACATCTGAAACAACAGAAAACACATTCTACTTGCGTTTGATATGATATCAATCATGGACGGACGCACATTTCGCGATTCGACTGCCGCCTTTTCAAGTATCGAGAAGGAATATAATAAAATGGGTCTAGTTGTCAATTAAACAAAACTGCTGGTTTGTAAAAGCAGGCAATCCTTAAGAATTGGACCACATGTAATCATTGAGAACTATAGCTACGAGGTTGTAAAATAATTTGTTTACCTTGGCACCGCCGTCAACATAATTAACGACATAAGTTTCAAATTCAAGCGTAGAATCATACTTGCCAACAATGGCGAAATTTGATAGAGGGTTATTTTATTGCAAGATGAACTTGATCAGGCAATCAATTAATCAACGCATAAATCACTTAAGTAAGAAAAAA
>CAKOFX010000035.1:0-41160 GCA_933228675.1 Stomorhina lunata
ACAGCCAATCAAAAGACGATTTTCACTTATATGCGATATTCATTAAATTTCAAACAAATATGTTGATATGCATTTGCTTCGCCAGTACCTCCACACAAAGAATATTCTAGCCATATAATTTTCCCCATTTTTGATATTTTTTATGTTTGTCGATACGGTTCATTGATTCCAAAGACACAAAAAGGTACCAAAACTTGTTTTAAAAAATGCTATGTAACTTTTCACCCATCTCTTTTTATTTGAAAGTTAAAGCTAAAAAGTACCAAAAATATTTTTGCTCTTTTTCTCCCCTTTTTTCGAAAAGTACTTACCACTTGTACTGTTATTTTTGTAACTGATCCAAACTCGATTTCAATTTTGGTTCTATTGTTTTTAGTTTGGGAATTATAGCGTTATTGAATTTTCCCTTTTTTATCCCCCACAAGGCCAAATTTTCAAAAATCTGTTCTTAGTGGATCTTTAAATCAAAAAAGGCACCAGTTGGCCAGTAACGCCTTTGTTTTAAATTGATAGACCAATTTTGAAATGAAATCTGTTAACTGTAAGTTGCTTGATTTATTTCCAATACTAAACTAATAATATTATTTTCTGTGAAACATAAAACCAATAGAAAATGTAGCTCGAACATTAATATTGGAATTCATGACACCAATTTAATTTTTTTGTCGTTTTCAAAACCAATACTAATGAAATTGGTTTCTATGACACCCCTGATTAACTTTTATGTA
This sequence comes from Stomorhina lunata, assembly GCA_933228675.1. NCBI lineage: Eukaryota > Metazoa > Arthropoda > Insecta > Diptera > Rhiniidae > Stomorhina > Stomorhina lunata. The sequence continues at coordinate 729 of CAKOFX010000035.1, forward strand.
CTTATATACTAGTGTGTTCCAAAAAAACTAAAGGCCTTGTACCAAAAGACGCACCCACAAATTTGTTTCATTTGACCCTAATAATCCAAATACAGAGTTTCATTCAGATCAGATATCGGGAAATCATGCCGACATGACGCCAAAATTTGGACATCCCAGTTATATGTGAAAACTTAGGGGTTTCTTCAGATTTCTTCAAAATCTTTCTACTAAGAATATGTTTTTAAATACATTTTTAACAGCATGATACAGATAACAAAATAGGCTTACCAACGAGATATAAGCCATTAAAATCCGTTGAAAGGTTTCCTAATTATTAAGGGTTTCCCAAAATATTTTACGTCCTTGAAGACGCTCCAGAACATATACAATAAAAACATTTATTATTTTTAATAAATTTTAAATTTTTTTACTGGTTTTACTTTTTTGAGACCTTCCAGATATTTAATTATCCATTTTTGTTGTAATGGGCTAACGTTAAGTCACTTTTGCATAGGACGAAAAAAATCATTTTTTTTTATACCGTTTTCAAACAACTTTTTGAGTTTTTTCAATAGTTTGTTAGACGAATTTGAAAAAACTAAAAAACCAGTTCCAGAGTGTTAGTAAAACACCCTGCAGATTAGTACAAAGAAAGAATTAAATCGATATCTCTAACGGCTTAGCAGTACCTGCGACTTAAGGCCAAAGGATTTGGATAAATCAATTTTTCACCAAAGTTATAAAAAAGCACGTGAATTGTTATATATTAGCAGTTTTTATAAACAGAACTATAATTATTATTATTGCGATGGGTAGAAATATATATCCGATTTCAACCAAAGTTGAAATCAGATGAACTTCGGTTGAAATTGGATGTCATTAACCCTATTATTACCAGGGTCAAAAGTCAAATTTTTAAAAAATTCAATTTTTTTTAAAAAGGTACTAAAAACTACATTTTTTTATTATTATATTTGAAAAAAAAAAATTCAACAAATCGTTCTAAAAAGCCTTTAATTACATTTTTATACAAAATTAACCCTTGCGTACCAATAGGCTCAAAATGATTCTGGTTTTAAACTGACAACTAACTACAGGGTGGCCCAGAAAAACCGAAGTGGTGTGAATTCCTTATAACTTTTTTATTATAATTTTTTTTTTCTTTTCTTTTCAGTATTTTGTAAAGAAGACTTGGATAATTTATAATGGAGCAATACACAATTGAACAACGTGCCCAAATTGTTGAAATTTACTTTTCAAATCAACGGTCCATTGTGTTGACTCAGCGTGCATACCGTCGTCAATTTAATGTGCGGGTTGCACCCTCTCAGTCAACAATAAACCGTCTGGTTGCAAATTTTCGAGAACAAGGAGCAGTAAGGAACCTTCCTGGTCCCGGCAGACACCGAACTGTCCACACGGCTGACAATATTCAAGTAGTACAGGAGAGTATTCGGGAGGATCCAACAACATCAACCAGGAGACGTTCGTCACAACTGGGCCTCTCAAGAACGTCGCTGCAGCGAATTTTGCACACCATAGGATTGTTTCCATACAAAATTCAACTTGTCCAAGAATTGAAACCAACAGATTACCAGCAACGACTTGACTATGCAATTTATTTCCAGCAAAAAGCACAAGAGAATCCAAATTTTATTCATAACTTAATAATGAGTGACGAAGCCCATTTTCAATTAAATGGGTTCGTTAACAAGCAAAACGGAAAACCCGAGAGTACTTCATCAACGACAATTGCACCCAGTTAAGTGTACCGTTTGGTGCGGTGTTTCTTCAGAAAGGATCATTGGCCCATTTTTTTTTTGAAAATGAACAAGGTGTCGCCATTTCCGTCAATGGTGATCGATATCGGGCCATGTTGCAAAATTTTGTAAGGCCAGCCGTGGAAAACCATCCGTAAATATGGTTCCAACAGGATGGAGCCACAGCGCACACTGCGAGGGCCACAATGACTCTTTTACGCGACATCTTTGGTGAAAGAATAATTTCTCGTAACAGCAATTTTAATTGGCCTCCGCGGTCCCCGGATTTAACCGCTCCAGACTGTTTTCTTTGGGGCTATTTAAAAGGAAAAGTTTATGTTAATAAGCCTAGGACTATTGAGGAGTTAAAAACCAATATTCGAGAAGAAATCAACAACATACCACCGGAAGTTTTGCGAAAGGTCATGGAAAATGTGTTGGAAAGAGCACATTTGTGCGAAGCAGAATATGGCCACCACTTGCGGGATATCATTTTTAATAACTAATCCAAAAATATTCCCCATAAATTTAATGTATTTAAAAAAAAAAAAAATTAAAAAAATATCTCTTAAATAAAAAGTTATAAGCAATTCACACCACTTCGGTCTTTCTGGGCCACCCTGTACTTATATATGTATAAAATGCGTGCTAAAATATTTACTTTTTATAGGAAATTTTTCAAAAATTTACTTTTTATAGGACTTTTTATACATCAATGAAATAGAAAACATGTCCAGGTTAATATATTGCTAATTTTTTACAAATATTTAAAAACTCCTAAATATTTCTGGGAAAAATTTACAAAAAATGTATGTTTTAGAAAATTTTTTTTCTTTATTTTCCAACTTTGACGTCCAATTTTTGAAAAACTGTACAAGATATATAAATAATGTTTTGTAGTAATAAAGCTACATTTAATGTTTATATAAAACAATTTAAATAATTTTAAAAAATTAAACCCAACTGACCTTTTTTTGGAATTATAATAATGTTGTATGGAAATTTGGTCTATGGAAATTTTCATAAAAATCAGACAAAATTGGTCGATGCTGTACGTAGGGTGATTGTAGCACTGGCTTCAAATTTCGAATAAAATCGTCCTAGAACCCCATTTTCTACAATTATATAATAAAATATTAACTTTTTAAATAAAAGCTTTTTACCAAGAAGTATAAAATTGATATCATCTATTAAAGAAAAAATATAATTTTTTCGATCAGCGAAAAATATTTGACTTTGGAAAGGTCTCAACACAAAACGGTCTGAAATATTTAAAAATGTCTTTTTTTAGTATTATTTCCTAAAGTGTTGGCTAATGTTAGTATTTCTTAAAAACTATCAGTTTAATATCGAAAATCTCAAAAATCTTCCAAAATCTGAAAAAAGTCGAAGAGAAAATTTTTTTTATTTTGAAATGAAATAACTGAAAAACCCATAACATTTATGTTAGTAAAGTGAGCATTTTTTTCTTCGTTTCATCCAAGTTCATTCTAAAATGTAAAAAATCAACCACATTAGACATAATTGAAAGAGTTACACGGCTCAGAAGCTTGTTTACTTCTGAGGTGATCTACTTTGACGCCCAATGATTCATCGCGTGTAAACACAGGGGCAACAATACATCCAAAATTTAGAAAGCTTAGGTTCTCCTTAACAATTTTTTCATACATTTAGAAGATACAAGGTATTACCACTTTTTTTTTATTTAAACCACTGTGTGCTCTTCGAAAGAGTTGCTCGACTTCTTTTGCCTTGCCAATATTCCTTCGACCTTTTCTACTTCCCGATCTAGGCTTTCTTTCAATACACAGGTCTTTCTTAAACCGTTTACTGGCATTTGAAATAGGCCGAGGGTTAATTTTTAACTTTTTTACTATTTTGCTGTTTTTTGTTTTAAGTCCATGATGGAAGTTTTTTAAAAAAAGCTTTAATTATATTTTCCCGTACTTGTTTTTCTCAGTCCATTTTGATTGTAATAATAACACTGTGCTAGTTGAAAAAACCGATAAAAGGGACTCCTAGTGGATAAAGAATTCAATGGTGATAACCGTTTTTTTAGGTTAGCTCAAGTTTTCGAGATATAGTGTTTTTAAGAAATGGAGGTGGTTGCGCAGTAAATATTCGCGTAACTCGAAAATTGTTAGTTTTCTTTAATTAAGTAAAAAAACCGAAATTCGGCCACAAAATTATCTTTCAGCAACACTTTATATTTTCTTCAACTAAGTATAGAAATCGAAATTTTTGAAAATGGAAATTTTTGTAATATTTTTTTTGCAAAAAAAAAAAAAACGACTGCTCGGATTACAAAAATAATAAGTGTTTCTGAAAGATAATTTTGTTGCCGAATTTCGATTTTTTTTTACTTAAATTAAGAAAATAAACAGTTTTAGAGATACGTGAATATTTATTGCGCAACACCTTCAATTCACGGGTAGCACCATTGAATTCAGCGTACTCGATGAATATTTACCCACTGATAAGCTATTATAATTCGATTTAATTTTATCACGGGGCGGGGTAATATGGGAGCTATAAAGAAATATGAACCGATTTTGTCCAATATCAACACCAAACTTTTTTAAGAAATCGGAAATACTTTTGTCAAATTTAGTTGCTCTGGAAAGATACATAAATGTTGATTGAGAAATATTTGTCTTAGACCAACCTTTTAGTATACCAATAGGTTTAGAATCACTTTCTTAGTCGATTTAGCGATGTCAGTCCGTCCGTCCATTAGTCTGCCTGGACGGCTGACTATACCCGCATGTAAACTTTGTAATTAAACTACAGGTCGCAATTCTAAGGATAAATTTGGCACAAATATTTTTTTTATATTGGGGCCATGGCTGTTGAAATTCGTCAAAATCGGTCCATTATTTATGGTACCTCCCATAGGTCCCACTTAGCGGAATTGATATATTGGCTACAAATATCAATATTTTTTCATGAAATTTAAAACAAATACTGCTTATGTAAACTTAAATCACTGTACCAAATTTCGTTGAAATCGATCCACATTTGACCATAGCTCCCATACAAACTCTTCTTTAAAAATGCCCTAAATGAGACAAAAAATCACTAAAACGCTCTTAAATCTGAAGATAATGAGAATCTTAAGTTTATTTTTTTGCAAACATAATTTTTGTAACAACTGTAATCAATTTGCCAAATTTCGAGATAATCGGTCCGCATTTGATCCTAGCTCTCATATAAGTCCAAATAAAGGAAATAGCTTAAATATATAAGTTTTGAGAAAATGTTTGTATGATATGGCAAAATTTAGCAAATATTTGTCTTTATACAGGAAAAACAACACCTTTGACCTTAGTGGTGAAGGGTATCGTACGGTCGGGCTTGACCGACTATAGCACTTTCTTAATTGTTTTTTTTATTGTTTTTGTTGTATCAATACTTTATTATCTCCATAAATATAAAATTAAAGTTTTAAAATTAAAGTTTAAGTTTCATTTAATTTTTGAAACCCCTCTTAAACTTTGATTCCCCCAATGTTTCTGATATAGATAGTAACACTTTAGTTTCTGGATCAAACTACATTACAAAAGTGAAGTAACAACTGAAATACTCGTTCGTACATTCCACTTGTCCATCGATTGTAATCCAGAGTGTATATTTTGCACTTTATTGCCGCTACGGGCATTTCAATCTAAATGAAAATTTCACATATTCAATGTTGCAAGTTTGATTGTGCAGACACATACAGACACACACACATACTATCATACATTTGTTTAATATTTATAAGGAAAACCCTACATATATAGATAAAAATAGACCGACTATTACTATTATATAGTTCACCACATTCATATTCAATACATACATAATATTCATACATATGTATATGTATAATATTTTATATTTCTACTTACATTGCATATAAAAGTTATAAACTTCTATACCTAAATACTTACATATATGTATGTTTACATATAAAAAAGTGTATATATTTAGTTAAATGTATATTACTTTTATAGACATTATAACTACACATATACACATGTCCTTTATGACAGGACATCCTTTTTTTGTAATACGAACATAAACATAAATATTACACATATACAGAAGGCACTTATTGCATACTTACCGACATACATTCATAAGTAGATATTACTTTGTTTTTTTTTTATTCCTCTCCCTCTCTTTTTCACTTTATTATTGTGGGTAAAGAGTAATAATATCAGCAACTGAATACTATGAGAACAGCCTTAAATCTCAATAATAAAAAAATGTTGAACAGTATTTTATATTTCATCTACCCACTTTTTTGTCTTTATGAATGAAAAACAGAAAATTATCGAGTGTGAATACAAATTTAACGAAAAAGTCCTTTGAAATTAGAATTTTTTAGATCGTTTGTCAAATTGTTTTTCTCACTTCGATCGTGTTTGAATCTGGTATTGCACAGTGATGCATATGAGTTTTGTTTTGGTATTAACTCAGTAATTTCTTAACCAGTAGACGCATTTAGAGGAAATTTCGAACATCAATAGAAGAAAAGTTAGGCTTTCATCTACCTATGTATCTATCGGTAGCACAGTGGATCAAAATTGCCCACCTCGGGTATGTAAAACCCGTGGGTGCCAATTTGTTTCGATCCGAATAATTTTTACATTTTTGAAAACTTTTTAATTAAGCAGAAACATACTTTCTATACTACCTTATCTCTTATAGTCTAAGAGATATTTGACTCCAAACTTTTTTTTTGTATTTTTTGGCATGACTTCTGCCATTTTTTGCCTTATAAATCATTTTTGGTAAGACGGATTTTTTTCTTTTAAAAACACTGTAAGATTTTTGATAAATTTCTAAATGAACTGAAAGAAAAAAATAATTATGTAAATTTTATAACACAGAAGATTAGCCTTCAGGTATGAGTGTATATTACACAGTACGACAAAATCAATTTTTTTGAGTACACATGAGTAATGTTAACAGAATATGAAAATAGGCTTAAAATAAAGAAATACGTGTCTCGGCGTTTTGCTGTAGCACGTCAGAATTTTAAGAAAATCGATTTTAAAGATTCGAAGGACCGTGGGGGTTCACTTGTAACGTAATACTATTATAAAAAGTTCTATAAAAATAGAATGGGTGAACCGATTTAAATGCTCGAGCCAGTTTTGAAAGGGAATTAAATTTGGATTTGTTTTTATTAAAAAAAAAAAATTCTTTTTCCGCTAGAGGGCGCTTTAATTTTCATGTAAAATTAAAAAATATCCAAAAAATATACGAAATTCATTAAAAATACAATTCTGCAATTAGAAAAAATAAAAACAAGTCGTCTGGGATTTGAACCATATGGCGGTCGATCGTTCATTTACATTACATTGAATTACATTACATTTTTTAATATTTTTTAATTTTACATGAAAATTTAAGCGCCATCTAGCGGAAAGTGGACTGTTTTTTTAATAAAAACAAATCCAAATTTAGTTCCCTTTTCAAAACTGGCCCAAGCATTTAAATCGGTTCACCCATTCTATTTTTATAGAACTTTTTACAATAGTATTACGTTACAAGTGAACCCCCACGGTCCTTCGAATCTTTAAAATCGATTTTCTTAAAATTCTGACGTGCTACAGCAAAACGCCGAGACACGTATTTCTTTATTTTAAGCCTATTTTCATATTCTGTTAACATTTCTCATGTGTACCAACCACTGTCGTACTGTGTTATATTTTGAATAATTTTGGACATTCAACACCATAGGTGGAAAGGGTATTTAACGATGTCAGTCCGTTCGTCCGTCTGGCTGGACGGCTGGCTGGACCCCCATGTAAACCTTGTAATCAATGAACAGGTCGCCATTCTAAAGATAAATTGATAAAATTTGGCACAGATCATTTTTTTGATAGTGGCTATTGAAATTCGTAAAAATCGGTCCATTACTTATGGCACCTCCCATAGGTCCCACTTCCCGGAATTTATATTTTGGCCACAAATATCAATATTTTTCATGAAATTTTAAACAAGTACTGCTTATGTAAGCTTATATCACTGTACCAAATTTCATTAAAATCGGTCCACGTTTGACCATAGCTCCAATACAAACTCTTTTATCAAAACGCACTAAATGGGACAAACATCACTAAAAGAATTTTTTAGATCGTTTGTCAAATTGTTTTTCTCACTTCGATCGTGTTTGAATCTGGTATTGCACAGTGATGCATATGAGTTTTGTTTTCGTATTAACTCAGTAATTTCTTAACCAGTAGACGCATTTAGAGGAAATTTCGAACATCAATAGAAGAGAAGTTAGGCTTTCATCTACCTATGTATCTATCGGTAGCACAGTGGATCAAAATTGCCCACCTCGGGTATGTAAAACCCGTGGGTGCCAATTTGTTTCGATCCGAATAATTTTTACATTTTCGAAAACTTTTTAATTAAGCAGAAACATACTTTCTATACTACCTTATCTCTTATAGTCTAAGAGATATTTGACTCCAAACTTTTTTTTGTATTTTTTGGCATGACTTCTGCCATTTTTTGCCTTATAAATCATTTTTGGTAAGACGGATTTTTTTCTTTTAAAAACACTGTAAGATTTTTGATAAATTTCTAAATGAACTGAAAGAAAAAAAATAATTATGTAAATTTTATAACACAGAAGATTAGCCTTCAGGTATGAGTGTATGTTACACAGTACGACAAAATCAAATTTTTTTGAGTACACATGAGTAATGTTAACAGAATATGAATTTTTTAATTTTACATGAAAATTTAAGCGCCATCTAGCGGAAAGTGGACTGTTTTTTTAATAAAAACAAATCCAAATTTAGTTCCCTTTTCAAAACTGGCTCAAGCATTTAAATCGGTTCACCCATTCTATTTTTATAGAACTTTTTACAATAGTATTACGTTACAAGTGAACCCCCACGGTCCTTCGAATCTTTAAAATCGATTTTCTTAAAATTCTGACGTGCTACAGCAAAACGCCGAGACACGTATTTCTTTATTTTAAGCCTATTTTCATATTCTGTTAACATTTCTCATGTGTACCAACCACTGTCGTACTGTGTTATATTTTGAATAATTTTGGACATTCAACACCATAGGTGGAAAGGGTATTTAACGATGTCAGTCCGTTCGTCCGTCTGGCTGGACGGCTGGCTGGACCCCCATGTAAACCTTGTAATCAAAGAACAGGTCGCCATTCTAAAGATAAATTGATAAAATTTGGCACAGATCATTTTTTTGATAGTGGCTATTGAAATTCGTAAAAATCGGTCCATTACTTATGGCACCTCCCATAGGTCCCACTTCCCGGAATTTATATTTTGGCCACAAATATCAATATTTTTCATGAAATTTTAAACAAGTACTGCTTATGTAAGCTTATATCACTGTACCAAATTTCATTAAAATCGGTCCACGTTTGACCATAGCTCCAATACAAACTCTTTTATCAAAACGCACTAAATGGGACAAACATCACTAAAACGCTCTTAAATCTGAAGATAATGATAATTTGCATATTTAATTTTTATTAAAATTCTAATCAATTTTCTAAAAATTTTCAATTTTTCAAATTTCAATCGGTCCACATTCGACCCTAGCTCTCATATAAGTGCAATCAATGCAAAAAATCACTGAAACGCTCGTAAATCTAAAGGTAATGACAATTTTATGCTTATTTTTGGATACATAATTCTTGCAAAAACTGTAATCAAGTTCGAGATAATCAGTCCACATTTGACCCTAGCTCTCATATAAGTACAAATTACGGAAACAGCCTAAATATATAAGTCTGGAGAAAATGTTTGTATGATGACAAAATTTTGACAATATTTGTCTTTGAGTGATGAAGGGTATCATATGGTCGGGCTTGACCAACTATAGCACTTTCTTACTTGTTTTTTGCTTTGAACAGATAAATTGATGACTTAAATTTATTCGTAATCGGTCCACATTTGGTCCTGGGGTATGCTACCATTTTTGTTGTAATATCACTACTTTTTCCATTGCAATGCTGAAGAAACTTTTAAGCTTGCCTTCCTATATGCTCACATAAACATTATTGGCTTAATAATAAAACCGTATATAGTATTTATAGTCATAAGTAATAAACATTGTTTACACAAACAAAGTATTTTTACACACATACATACTTTTGCTTATATGTAAATGTGTAAGTTTGTATGTAGACTATTAAAAAAATAAGTAGAAAAAATTATATGTCTGCAAATGAATAAATATTTTGGGTCAATCTAAGAGAATTTTAGAAAAAATTATATATAAAGTCGTGATTACAATTAATATTGATACTTAATATAATTTAGGCTCCTGACTATTTCCGGTCTATTAGATAAGATGAAGCTCTTACACTCAGTTTTGTTTGTTTTGTAATAATTCCCTAACTCATAAACGAAAAATATAGCTGTGACAAGTTTATAATTCAAATTTTATATACAAAATTCCTACATAAGACTTTGATCGTTTTATATATATCGTTTATGATTCAGGGGGTAGAATTTTAAGGCCTATGTAACTCTCTATCGTATAGAAAAAGGGATATATTTCGAATGAACTTGAATACAATGTAAACCATTTTATTCTAGTTTTAATGTTAAAGTAAAATAAAGCCGACTCTGAACTATCGGGTGTTTTTTTATTGAGGTATAGAACTTTAAGTTGGCATCACTTTTTTAACTGGCGGCCATTTTGTCAGCTGTCAAGTGATTAATATTTAGTTTGGTTTGTCATTTCATCATGAACAGGTTGACAAAAGAACAACGCTTGCAAATCGTGCAAATTTATTTCGAAAATAATGGTTCAGTTCGCGAAGTTTACCGCAAGCTCCGTCCATTTTATGGTCGACATAATCGTCCATCAGAGCAATTAATTCGGTTAATCATGGATCGTTTTCGCACTACGTTTACTCTATGTGATAATACGCATCCGCAGCGACGTCGAACAGTGCGCACCGAAGAAACAATTGCCGCTGTGGAGCAAAGTGTTGAAGAGGACCCGAATGTATCGATTCGCCACCGTGCACAGCAATTGAAGCTTTGTCCATCAACTTTATGGAAAATTTTGCGCAAAGATCTTGGCTTGCGACCTTACAAGATCCAGCTTGTGCAAGAATTAAAGCCGCGAGACCATGCAATGCGTCGTGATATTGGTGTATGGGCCGAAGATGAGATTGATCTCGATGCTGATTTTCATCGCAAAATTTTGTTCAGTGATGAGGCTCATTTTTGGTTGAATGGCTACGTCAACAAGCAAAATTGCCGCATTTGGAGTGAAGAGAATCCACATGAGACCCTTGAGACGCCATTACATCCACAAAAACTGACTGTTTGATGTGCTCTATGGGCTGATGGAGTCATTGGGCCATACTTCTTTCGAAATAATGCTGGAGAGTCAGTTAGCATAAATGGAGACCGGTATAGAGCCATGATAACCGACTATTTTGTTCCCCAATTGGATGGCATGAATGTGGATGAGTTGTGGTTCCAACAAGACGGCGCTACATGCCGCACAGCGCACGTCACAATTGATTTATTGAAGGAAACATTCGATGAGCGCATAATTTCGCGGAATGGACCTGTCAATTGGCCACCAAGATCGTGCGATTTGACACCACTGGATTATTTTCTTTGGGGATATGTGAAGTCGCTCGTCTACGCCAACAAACCAGAAACCTTAGGGGACTTGGAAGCCAACATTCGTGGCGTTATTGCCAACATACGGCCCCATATGCTCGAAAAAGTAGTTGAAAATTGGACCTGTAGAATTGGCTTTATTCGAGCCAGCCGCGGCGGCCACATACCCGAAATCATATTTAAACATTAATGGCATAAAATTATCCTTCCAATAAAGCCAAATTGATGGACATTAAAACGATTTTCTTGTGTTTTATTTCAATTCGAATTTCTATACCTCTAAAAAAACACCCATTACTTAAGCTCTGTTACCCATATTTTTAAGATTTTTTTTTTTTAAATTTAAAAAACCCATTTTCTACCTCTATCCACTTTGACATGGCTTTACCCTTGTCGAAGTGCAAGAACAAAAGATTATTGTATACATTTGCAAATAAACAAGTTGGTAAATAAATAGAAAATATTTAATATTTTGTAAAATTACAAAAGAATAGAAAAACATAAAACAAATAAATATACATGCATTTTTTATTGTATAAAGTAAAAATATAAAAAAGCAATTTACACCACAATAAAGCTTCAAATATAAAAACCCATAAAAAATGAAAATATGCTTTAAAGCACAGAGGGTGGAAAAAAAATTTAAACATAATTTTCTACGAGAAATTATAAAATGGGAAAACTGATTACACTAGTTCACAAAATTCAAAATTTTTCCTTACATTTGATCACCTTCAAAAAGAAAGGAAAAATATGATTAAAGCTTTTCCGTGGTTGGTTAGCTTAAAAAAAATAGCAAAAAATTTGAAAGTTGACCCTTCAACTGTTTCAAATGCTATTAAACGGTACACAGTGGTGCAAATATGGATTGTTTGGTATTAACTCTGCAATTTCTAAACAAATTTTGACGATATTTGAAACATCAGTAGAAGAGGACCTAGCTTTTAGAGCAATGTTCAAGGACGTATCTATAGATAACACAGTAGGAACTACAGTGGATCAAAGTTGCCCACCTCGGGCATGTTAAACCCTTGGGTCCGTATAACATTCGCCAATTTGGTCCGATCCGAAAGATTATTATATTTTTTAAAACTTTTTTTAAAAAATTAGGAAAAAATATTCTTACAGTACCACAATTTTTCTTAAAGTTTAAGAGATATTTGACTCAAAACATTTTTTTTTTTGCATTTTTTGGCATGACTTATTTTATTTTAATAGAATAATATTGTTTAAAATTCTACCGAAAAATGTTCGTGTATAATTTTATCTACATGACCAAATAGTAGGGTTTGCAGTTCGGTTTTAACCGAAACCTCGGTTTTCTATGCCTTAAAACCGAAACCGAAAACCGTAGAAAAAAAAAACGCTGTTTTAGCTATTTATTTTTCATAATTTTTTGTTGGTATTATTCAGAAATAACATTACCTTATCATAAATTTGCACGAAATTTGTCTATCTAATGAAGCAGAAGAATGAAACAAGCAAAAGTTGTTTACAATGGACGAATGGACAGGTGTAAGGGGAGGACGGTAAATAAACGTATATATTCGCGATTTTCATGGTAAATTTTATAGCCTGGGCCATATTTTAGGAACGTGTCATTCAAGCAAACGCAAGAAAACATTAGACAAAGGCTAATGCAGTTTAATATTTCATTTGATACAAACATCGTAGCATGACTTTGACTCATTTAAAACCGATTGCCCATATACATTTAAACCTAGAGGCTTTAAGAAAAACTGTTCGGTATTTCAAAAATTCGTCAGATCGTTATAATATTTTACAAACAAGAGTTAAATAGCATCATAATCATGAATTAAGTTTACTCTTAGATTTCTGCTTCTAAACAAAGTATTCATGAGAGTTAGATTAAATTTGCTTCATTCTATCGATTTTGAAATTGTAAATTCTTTTAAATCGTTGATATTTGTAAAAATTAATATTGAAGCAATTTGTCGCTCGGGTGCAAATATTATTCACGCTAAAGGGGCTCTGAAGTTTCTCAAAACAAGACTTATTTAAGAAATCCCTCATATTTAAAAAACCTGAATTTTAGTATTAAATTATAACATGTTTTAATGAAGTTATCTAAATTTTCCTACAAATTTAAACTGAAATAGTTTTATTTAAAAAACTGAAAACCGAACCGAAACCGGCCGGTTTTGGGTGTTTTAAAACCGAAACAGCAGTTTCTCATTTTCACGGTTTTTTGCAAACCCTACCAAATAGTAAAATATGTGTAAAATTTTATTAACTTTTATTTTGTTTGAATGTAAAATATTATTCTACCAAAATAAGATAAGGTAGAAATTAGGGGTATAACTTATTAACAATTTTTTAAATTATCAAGAAATACCATATAGATCATTAAAATCTATAACGAAAAGTGGGGTCACTTTTTCGTGGGCGTTTTGAAATTTATTTTTAACATTTTCGAATACAGAAAATTACACTTTTTGTAATAAATTTGTGTAATTTATTTAACGTTACTTTGTAATTTTTTCGCAAAAATCTCTAAAACTAAACAAGTTTTTATGACCATTTTTGGACACAGTATAGACCAATATATAAGAAACTCAGAAATATAAATTTCAAAAAGAGTTCCGCAATTGTAATTAACATTTTTGAATACAGAAGAATATGCTTTTCAATAATTTTAGTTTTTTTTAGAAAAATGGGCGGTGTGAAAACATTTAAAGTCGCATTCTATTACATTTTTGCACAGACCTTAAGAACATTGCACTTAATACAACTTAATTTAAAAACATTTTGAAATCCATAATCAATTTTTTTTACAGACACAAGAAACTTAAGTTTTGCCCAAAAATTGCCGATGTTCGACTACGCTGGTTGTAGGGTGCATATCCACAATTATTCAAAATATAATTTTCACGCATTCCTGAAGGTTAGTCTTTTAGAAAATGTTAAAAAACAATTTAATCTTTTGAAAAAATTAAAAAAAAAAATATAAAAAATTAAACGACTCTTTTTTTTGAAAAAAATTAAATATTTCACTTTTTTTTCGGTACACAAACTTTCAAAATTTTTTCCGTGTTATAAACTTTACATAATTTAATTTTTTTTCTTCTAATTAATTTAGAAATTTATCAACAATCTCACAATATTTAAAAAGAAGGTCTGTCTTACCACAAATAATTTATAAGCCAAAAAAGACCAGAAGTCATGCCAAAAAATTCAAAAAGTAAAATGTTTGGAATCAAATATCTCTTAAACTGTAAAAGATAATGTAGCACAGCGAGCATGCTTTTTCTTAAGTTTTCTAAGAAGTTTTCAAAAATGTAAAATCTTTTGGATCGGACTAAATTGGCTAAAGTTATACTCACCCAAAGGTTTTACATACCCGAGGTGGGTCAAAATTCGTAAAGAAACGTCATTTTTACCACTGTGCGGTATAGGAAAGACCTTACCATTGAAAAAGGCCTGAATCAGGAAGTAGAAAAGGTCCAAGTATTATTTGTAAGCCAAAAGAAGTCAAACAACTCTTTCGAAGAGCACTTAACACTTCGATCAGAAAAGCAGTTTTGTGAACAGAGGCAAAGCTTATGTTGGGCTGAAGACATATAAAGTTCAGAAAGTTCAAAATCGCAATTTGGTAAAGAACTTAGAAGCAAAAAAAAAACAAGTTAGAAAAGCTATAGTCGGGCTTGACCGATCACACCCTTCACTACTAAGGTCAAATATGGACCAACAATTAAACAAGTTTTCCTTAAGTCTTAGAGACATACATAAATATACTATGTGCTATTTTTTTTAAATTTCGAGATTTATATCATTTCCGGCTGAGGGCCTGATATGGGAGGTAGGGTCAATAGTGGACCGATAGTTACCAAATTTTGATTATTGATTTATATTTACAAAATATTTATCTGTGCAAAGTTTAAATGCACTTATCTTTAGAGTTATTAACGTTCTTATGCTTTTGTGTGTATATAAACGTCTTTTGAGAATGTGTCTTGTATGGGAGGTATGGTCAAATATGGGCCGATTTCTACAAAATTAGGATTAAGGTGATGATAAGCAATATTTGTGCTGAATATTATTAAAATACCACCAAATTTGTGGCTGTAAAGGACCAAAAACTCTTTTTCGGGAAGGCATCCGAATCCGAATAGTAATCCGATTTCGCCCAAAAAGTATACGGATCATTGGACCAAACTATGAACCTGTGCCAAATTTCAACTTAGGGGTGATTCTAAGTCGGTTGGTATAATAAAAGGTAGGTCTCAGACCAATATTTCTATGCGTTACAAACATCAGCACAAACCCAATATACCCTTTCCACCTATGGTGGTGAAGGGTATAAAAACAGCGAAAAAAGACAGATTTTATAAAAAAATATACCTGTTGTTTGATAAATGACGAAACATACGTACTTGCAGACTTTTCTCAACTTCCTTGCCAAGAACGAGGCAATGTTAAGGAAGAGTTCCGGCTCGTGTGGCAAGCTATTTTCACAAACGCACAAACTAACATATATTTCATTAGGACGTATGTGACACATACTATGTGTGCCTTAGCGTTTTCTCATTGGATAATCGTCTCCATTAGTTGTTTCCGAATAAGAGTGTAAGCGGTAACTTTTTTTTTATGGGACTTTTCAAAACGACCATGCGGTAAATCAATGTACGGAAGTGCAACATCTTTATATTATAGAGTCTTTGCTCTTATATTGCAAAAAAGTTCGAAATGTTTGACTCTCATCCCCAAATTGGTCAAACCCAATAGAAAAGTTATTCTCACAAACTTAAAGATTCAGCTTATAAATTTATAAAAGCTAAAACTTAAAATTTTTCTTTTTCTTTTTTTCCTTTCTCCCAAATCTTTATTACTCTAGAGATTTAGATCCAATCAAAAACAATTTCTGGACCAAATTCTGTAAACTGGTTTATTTGCCTTTAGATCATGTTTTTCGACTGTTGTTCCATTAAATGTAAATCATTTTTACATGAAAACTATTCATGACAAAACAATATTGGGCTTAAATTGAAAGAAGGGGCGACTTCAAATAAACAAATGAATGAATGAAATTGTACAAACAATGAATGAATCCGATATACCAAGAGAATTTCGAAAAAAGGGCATTTGAAGTGACTTTATTTTGAGTTTTGGAAAATTAGCATAAAATTTTCAATACATACATAGATTTTAAATACTACCATAGTCTCTATATCAGCTTAAAAAAGTTAATTCGGTCACCCCTTGAAAATAAAACTTCATCGATTTTGAGTTAAGATCTTATATATCCCAAATTTAGCTATAAAACTAAAGTTGTCAAAGGTTCAGAAGTTATAAAGGAAAATTGAAATGTATGATAACAACTTTAAAATTTTTCAAGGTTTTAATACTAAATTTTCTCTTTAAAAATATCCTTTTATTTTTAAATTTTTTCATATTGCGACTAGTGGGTGTGAACCCATCGACTGTTGCTTTCAATAGTTATTAAAATGTTTCTATATTTACTAGAGTTGAAAAAAATATTCTTTCTGTCTCTCGTTTTTTTACTTCCAATTTTATATTGAATATTTTTGGGTGTGATTGCTTTGAATTTGATGTGTCTGCATGAAGTTTTTGATACTTTTGTTTATTTGTCTGGCGTTTACTCCCACAAATTGTTGGATTTCGATGCTACATGTCGTAAAGATATTTTTTTAATGTTTATTTTGTTAAATATTGCCGGCTTTTAAAATGTTGTTAAAAAAACACAAACGTTTGCACTTTTTTTAGAGGTATTACATATTTTTTATTTCGTGCTGATAAAGCAAAATTTTATGCATTCCCTTGTTTAGCAGAATTTTTAGATTTTAATGTGATCAAACAATATAAAAAAAGGAAATGCAAGGACATGATTTTTAGTAGATTTTTTCAAAACTCATATGAATGTCTATTGTCATGATGAAATTGCGTTTTTTTTTTGTTTGAGTTTTATTATAACGAAACAAAAAGTTTGACAACAGAAAAGTCTAGCCAATTGAACATATGACTTGCCAAAAAATTGAAATATAAGGCATGTGCAATTGTTACTTAAAGGTATCTAAATATTATGTATTTGAATCAGAATTATAAAATTTCTTCTATAAAAATATTGTATTTTTCGTGAAAAATCATTAAATTTTTTTTATAGAAAGTTTTTGTATAGAAAATTATCTATAGAAAATTTTTCGTTAAAAAAATTTTCTATAGAAAATTTTTCATTAAAAAAAATTTTCTATAGAAAATTTTTCGTTAAAAAAAATTTTCTATAGAAAATTTTTCGTTAAAAAAAATTTTCTGTAGAAAATTTTTCGTTAAAAAAAATTTTCTATAGAAAATTTTTCGTTAAAAAAAATTTTCTATAGAAAATTTTTCGTTAAAAAAAATTTTCTATAGAAAATTTTTCGTTAAAAAAAATTTTCTATAGAAAATTTTTCGTTAAAAAAAATTTTCTATAGAAAATTTTTCGTTAAAAAAAAATTTTCTATAGAAAATTTTTCGTTAAAAAAAATTTTCTATAGAAAATTTTTCGTTAAAAAAAATTTTCTATAGAAAATTTTTCGTTAAAAAAAATTTTCTATAGAAAATTTTTCGTTAAAATAAATTTTCTATAGAAAATTTTTCGTTAAAAAAAAATTTTCTATAGAAAATTTTTCGTTAAAAAAAATTTTCTATAGAAAATTTTTCGTTAAAAAAAATTTTCTATAGAAAATTTTTCGCTAAAAAAAATTTTCTATAGAAAATTTTTCGTTAAAAAAAATTTTTTATAGAAAATTTTTCGTTAAAAAAATTTTCTATAGAAAATTTTTCGTTAAAAAAAATTTTCTATAGAAAAGTTTTCGTTAACAAAAATTTTCTATAGAAAATTTTTCGTTAAAAAAAATTTTCTATAGAAAATTTTTCGTTAAAAAAAATTTTCTATAGAAAATTTTTCGTTAAAAAAAATTTTCTATAGAAAATTTTTCGTTAAAAAAAAATTTTCTAGAGAAAATTTTTCGTTAAAAAAAATTTTCTATAGAAAATTTTTCGTTAAAAAAAATTTTCTATAGAAAATTTTTCGTTAAAAAAAATTTTCTATAGAAAATTTTTCGTTAAAAAAAATTTTCTATAGAAAATTTTTCGTTAAAAAAAATTTTCTATAGAAAATTTTTCGCTAAAAAAAATTTTCTATAGAAAATTTTTCGTTAAAAAAAATTTTCTATAGAAAATTTTTCGTTAAAAAAATTTTCTATAGAAAATTTTTCGTTAAAAAAAATTTTCTATAGAAAAGTTTTCGTTAACAAAAATTTTCTATAGAAAATTTTTCGTTAAAAAAAATTTTCTATAGAAAATTTTTCGTTAAAAAAAATTTTCTATAGAAAATTTTTCGTTAAAAAAAAATTTTCTATAGAAAATTTTTCGTTAAAAAAAATTTTCTATAGAAAATTTTTCGTTAAAAAAAATTTTCTATAGAAAATTCATTAAAAAATTTTTCTATAGAAAATTTTTCGTTAAAAAAATTTTTCTATAGAAAATTTTTCGTTAAAAAATTTTTCTATAGAAAATTTTTCGTTAAAAAAATTTTTCTATAGAAAATTTTTCGTTAAAAAAATTTTTCTATAGAAAATTTTTCGTTAAAAAAATTTTTCTATAGAAAATTTTTCGTTAAAAAAATTTTTCTATAGAAAATTTTTCGTTAAAAAAATTTTTCTATAGAAAATTTTTCGTTAAAAAAATTTTTCTATAGAAAATTTTTCGTTAACAAGATTTTTCTTAGAAAATTTTTGATTAAAAAAATGTTTCTATAAAAAATTTTAAGTTAAAAAAATGTTTCTACAGAAAATTTTTCGTTAAAAAATTTTTCTATAAAAAATTTTTCGTTAAAAAAATTTTTAAATAAAATTTTTTCGTTAAAAAAATTTTTCTATAAAAAATTTTTCGTTAAAAAAATTTTTCATTAAAAAATTTTCTATAGAAAATATTTCGTTAAAAATTTTTTAAAACTAATTTTTCGTTAATTTTTCTATAGAAAATTTTTCAGAATTCAGAATTATAAAATTTCTTCTATAAAAATATTGTATTTTTCGTGAAAAAAAAATCATTAAATTTTTTTATAGAAAGTTTTTGTATAGAAAATTATCTATAGAAAATTTTTCGTTAAAAAAATTTTTCTATAGAAAATTTTTCGTTAAAAAAATTTTCTATAGAAAATTTTTCGTTAAAAAAATTTTCTATAGAAAATTTTTCATTAAAAAAAATTTTCTATAGAAAATTTTTCGTTAAAAAAAATTATCTATAGAAAATTTTTCGTTAAAAAAAATTTTATATAGAAAATTTTTCGTTAAAAAAATTTTTCTATAGAAAATTTTTTTTTAACGAAAAATTTTCTATAGAAAATTCATTAAAAAATTTTTCTATAGAAAATTTTTCGTTAAAAAAATTTTTCTATAGAAAATTTTTCATTAAAAAATTTTTCTATAGAAAATTTTTCGTTAAAAAAATTTTTCTATAGAAAATTTTTCGTTAAAAAATTTTTCTATAGAAAATTTTTCGTTAAAAAAATTTTTCTATAGAAAATTTTTCGTTAAAAAAATTTTTCTATAGAAAATTTTTCGTTAAAAAAATTTTTCTATAGAAAATTTTTCGTTAAAAAAATTTTTCTATAGAAAATTTTTCGTTAAAAAAATTTTTCTATAGAAAATTTTTCGTTAAAAAAATTTTTCTATAGAAAATTTTTCGTTAAAAAAATTTTTCTATAGAAAATTTTTCGTTAAAAAAATTTTTCTATAGAAAATTTTTCGTTAACAAGATTTTTCTTAGAAAATTTTTGATTAAAAAAATGTTTCTATAAAAAATTTTAAGTTAAAAAAATGTTTCTACAGAAAATTTTTCGTTAAAAAATTTTTCTATAAAAAATTTTTCGTTAAAAAAATTTTTAAATAAAATTTTTTCGTTAAAAAAATTTTTCTATAAAAAATTTTTCGTTAAAAAAATTTTTCATTAAAAAATTTTCTATAGAAAATATTTCGTTAAAAATTTTTTAAAACTAATTTTTCGTTAATTTTTCTATAGAAAATTTTTCAGAATTCAGAATTATAAAATTTCTTCTATAAAAATATTGTATTTTTCGTGAAAAAAAAATCATTAAATTTTTTTATAGAAAGTTTTTGTATAGAAAATTATCTATAGAAAATTTTTCGTTAAAAAAATTTTCTATAGAAAATTTTTCATTAAAAAAAATTTTCTATAGAAAATTTTTCGTTAAAAAAATTATCTATAGAAAATTTTTCGTTAAAAAAAATTTTATATAGAAAATTTTTCGTTAAAAAAATTTTTCTATAGAAAATTTTTTTTTAACGAAAAATTTTCTATAGAAAATTCATTAAAAAATTTTTCTATAGAAAATTTTTCGTTAAAAAAATTTTTCTATAGAAAATTTTTCGTTAAAAAATTTTTCTATAGAAAATTTTTCGTTAAAAAAATTTTTCTATAGAAAATTTTTCGTTAAAAAAATTTTTCTATAGAAAATTTTTTGTTAAAAAAATTTTTCTATAGAAAATTTTTCGTTAAAAAAATTTTTCTATAGAAAATTTTTCGTTAACAAGATTTTTCTTAGAAAATTTTTGATTAAAAAAATGTTTCTATAAAAAATTTTAAGTTAAAAAAATGTTTCTATAGAAAATTTTTCGTTCAAAAATTTTTCTATAAAAAATTTTTCGTTAAAAAAATTTTTAAATAAAATTTTTTCGTTAAAAAAATTTTTCTATAAAAAATTTTTCGTTAAAAAAATTTTTCATTAAAAAATTTTCTATAGAAAATATTTCGTTAAAAATTTTTAAAACTAATTTTTCGTTAATTTTTCTATAGAAAATTTTTCAGAATTCAGAATTATAAAATTTCTTCTATAAAAATATTGTATTTTTCGTGAAAAAAAATCATTAAATTTTTTTATAGAAAGTTTTTGTATAGAAAATTATCTATAGAAAATTTTTCGTTAAAAAAATTTTTCTATAGAAAATTTTTCGTTAAAAAAATTTTCTATAGAAAATTTTTCGTTAAAAAAATTTTCTATAGAAAATTTTTCGTTAAAAAAATTTTCTATAGAAAATTTTTCATTAAAAAAAATTTTCTATAGAAAATTTTTCGTTAAAAAAATTTTCTATAGAAAATTTTTCATTAAAAAAAATTTTCTATAGAAAATTTTTCGTTAAAAAAAAATTTTCTATAGAAAATTTTTCGTTAAAAAAAAATTTTCTATAGAAAATTTTTCGTTAAAAAAAATTTTCTATAGAAAATTTTTCGTTAAAAAAAATTTTCTATAGAAAATTTTTCGTTAAAAAAAATTTTCTATAGAAAATTTTTCGTTAAAAAAAATTTTCTATAGAAAATTTTTCGTTAAAAAAAATTTTCTATAGAAAATTTTTCGTTAAAAAAAATTTTCTATAGAAAATTTTTCGTTAAAAAAAATTTTCTATAGAAAATTTTTCGTTAAAAAAAATTTTCTATAGAAAATTTTTCGTTAAAATAAATTTTCTATAGAAAATTTTTCGTTAAAAAAAATTTTCTATAGAAAATTTTTCGTTAAAAAAAATTTTCTATAGAAAATTTTTCGTTAAAAAAAATTTTCTATAGAAAATTTTTCGCTAAAAAAAATTTTCTATAGAAAATTTTTCGTTAAAAAAAATTTTCTATAGAAAATTTTTCGTTAAAAAAAATTTTCTATAGAAAAGTTTTCGTTAAAAAAAATTTTCTATAGAAAATTTTTTGTTAAAAAAAATTTTCTATAGAAAATTTTTCGTTAAAAAAAATTTTCTATAGAAAATTTTTCTTAAAAAAAAATTTTCTATAGAAAATTTTTCGTTAAAAAAAATTTTCTATAGAAAATTTTTCGTTAAAAAAAATTTTCTATAGAAAATTTTTCGTTAAAAAAAATTTTCTATAGAAAATTTTTCGTTAAAAAAAATTTTCTATAGAAAATTTTTCGTTAAAAAAAATTTTCTATAGAAAATTTTTCGTTAAAAAAAATTTTCTATAGAAAATTTTTCGTTAAAAAAAATTTTCTATAGAAAATTTTTCGTTAAACAAAATTTTCTATAGAAAATTTTTCGTTAAACAAAATTTTCTATAGAAAATTTTTCGTTAAACAAAATTTTCTATAGAAAATTTTTCGTTAAAAAAAATTTTCTATAGAAAATTTTTCGTTAAAAAAAATTTTCTATAGAAAATTTTTCGTTAAAAAAAATTTTCTATAGAAAATTTTTCGTTAAAAAAAATTTTCTATAGAAAATTTTTCGTTAAAAAAAATTTTCTGTAGAAAATTTTTCGTTAAAAAAAATTTTCTGTAGAAAATTTTTCGTTAAAACAAATTTTCTGTAGAAAATTTTTCGTTAAAACAAATTTTCTATATAAAATTTTTCGTTAAAAAAAATTTTCTATAGAAAATTTTTCGTTAAAAAAAATTTTCTATAGAAAATTTTTCGTTAAAAAAAAATTTCTATAGAAAATTTTTCGTTAAAAAAAATTTTCTATAGAAAATTTTTCGTTAAAAAAATTTTTCTATAGAAAATTTTTCGTTAAAAAAATTTTTCTATAGAAAATTTTTCGTTAAAAAAATTTTCTATACAAAATTTTTGGTTAAAAAAATTTTTCTATAGAAAATTTTTCGTTAAAAAAATTTTTCTATAGAAAATTTTACGTTAAAAAAAATTTTCTATAGAAAATTTTTCGTTAAAAAAAATTTTCTATAGAAAATTTTTAGTTAAAAAAAATTTTCTATAGAAAATTTTTAGTTAAAAAAAATTTTCTATAGAAAATTTTTAGTTAAAAAAAATTTTCTATAGAAAATTTTTCGTTAAAAAAAATTTTCTATAGAAAATTTTTCGTTAAAAAAAATTTTCTATAGAAAATTTTTCGTTAAAAAAAATTTTCTATAGAAAATTTTTCGTTAAAAAAAATTTTCTATAGAAAATTTTTCGTTAAAAAAAATTTTCTATAGAAAATTTTTCGTTAAAAAAAATTTTCTATAGAAAATTTTTCGTTAAAAAAATATTTCTATAGAAAATTTTTCGTTAAAAAAACTTTTCTATAGAAAATTTTTCGTTAAAAAAACTTTTCTATAGAAAATTTTTCGTTAAAAAAATGTTTCTATAGAAAATTTTTCGTTAAAAAAGTTTTTCTATAGAAAATTTTTAGTTAAAAAATTTTTCTATAGAAAATTTTTCGTTAAAAAAATTTTTCTATAGAAAATTTTTCGTTAAAAAAATTTTTCTGTAGAAAATTTTTCGTTAAAAAAAATTTTCTATAGAAAATTTTTCGTTAAAAAAAATTTTCTATAGAAAATTTTTCGTTAAAAAAAATTTTCTATAGAAAATTTTTCGTTAAAAAAATTTTTCTATAGAAAATTTTTCGTTAAAAAAATTTTTCTATAGAAAATTTTTCGTTAAAAAAATTTTTCTATAGAAAATTTTTCGTTAAAAAAATTTTTCTATAGAAAATTTTTCGTTAAAAAAATTTTTCTATAGAAAATTTTTCGTTAAAAAAATTTTTCTATAGAAAATTTTTCGTTAAAAAAATTTTTCTATAGAATATTTTTCGTTAAAAAAATTTTTCTATAGAAAATTTTTCGTTAAAAAAATTTTTCTATAGAAAATTTTTCGTTAAAAAATTTTTTCTATAGAAAATTTTTCGTTAAAAAAATTTATGTATAGAAAATTTTTCGTTAAAAAAATTTTTCTATAGAAAATTTTTCGTTAAAAAAATTTTTCTATAGAAAATTTTTCGTTAAAAAAATTTTTCTTAGAAAATTTTTCGTTAAAAAAATTTTTCTATAGAAAATTTTTCGTTAAAAAAATTTTTCTATAGAAAATTTTTCGTTAAAAAAATTTTTCTATAAAAAATTTTTCGTTAAAAAAATTTTTCTATAGAAAATTTTTCGTTAAAAAAATTTTTCTATAGAAAATTTTTCGTTAAAAAAATTTTTCTATAGAAAATTTTTCGTTAAAAAAATTTTTCTATAGAAAATTTTTCGTTAAAAAAATTTTTCTATAGAAAATTTTTCGTTAAAAAAATTTTTCTATAGAAAATTTTTCGTTAAAAAAAATTTTCTATAGAAAATTTTTCGTTAAAAAAATTTTTCTATAGAAAATTTTTCGTTAAAAAAATTTTTCTATAGAAAATTTTTCGTTAAAAAAATTTTTCTATAGAAAATTTTTCGTTAAAAAAATTTTTCTATAGAAAATTTTTCGTTAAAAAAATTTTTCTATAGAAAATTTTTCGTTAAAAAAATTTTTCTATAGAAAATTTTTCGTTAAAAAAATTTTTCTATAGAAAATTTTTCGTTAACAAGATTTTTCTTAGAAAATTTTTGATTAAAAAAATGTTTCTATAAAAAATTTTAAGTTAAAAAAATGTTTCAATAGAAAATTTTTCGTTAAAAAATTTTTCTATAAAAAATTTTTCGTTAAAAAAATTTTTAAATAAAATTTTTTCGTTAAAAAAATTTTTCTATAAAAAATTTTTCGTTAAAAAAATTTTTCATTAAAAAATTTTCTATAGAAAATATTTCGTTAAAAATTTTTTAAAACTAATTTTTCGTTAATTTTTCTATAGAAAATTTTTCGTTAAAAATAATTCTCTTTAGAAAAATTTTCGTTAAAAAATTTTTTCTATTGGAAATTTTTCCTTAAAAAAATTTTTCTATAGAAATTTTTTCTTAAAAAAAATTTCTCTATAGAAAATTTTTCTTTAAAAAATTTTTTCTATAGAAAATTTTTCGTTAAAAAAATTTTTCTATAAAAAATTTTTTGTTAAAAAAATTTTTCGTTAAAAAAATTTTTCATTAAAAAATTTTTCTATTGAAAATATTTCGTTAAAAATTTTTTATAGCTAATTTTTCGTTAATTTTTCTATACAAAATTTTTTGTTATAAAAATATTTCAATAGAAAATTTTTCGTTATTAAAATTTTTATGTAGAAAGTTTTTCGTTCTAAAAATTTTTCTGTAGAATTTTTCCGTCGAAAATTTTTCTTGTGATAGCAAAAAGATTCGTTTTCTTTTGCTATGCAAAGACCTCACTTCCAAGTCATTTTTAATTGCAGTTCCTTGGCAAAACTTTCTATTTAAATACAACATTAGACATTGGAATGATGTTGAAAGCAAATAACCATGTATATAAATTTGTACTTAAAACTTCAAAAAACATTATGCTTCAGTTAAGTTTCATCCTTTTCTCCTTTAAAAACATTTTCTAAAGTTTCTAAAAGCAAATTTGCTTTTTTTCCAAACCAAACAAAGGTCCATCCTTCCTGTGCAACTGTTTCTAAAACAAATGTTTTTCAAAAAGAAAATAAATATTAAAAAATGCATAAACAAATTTACAAAAATAGAAGAAAAACTACTTCTAACAAGTAAATAACAGGTGATATGAAGTTGTCGGTTCGACAACTTTTAGATGCCAATAGACCGGGCAAATAAAGACGGACAGACAGACAAAGACACACACACTCAGATAAACGGACAGGTAAACAGATGACTAGATAATCCTGAACTGAACATAACAAAAGTTAGACATGGAGGGGTCAAAGAGGTGGCGTTTGTCCTATCATGCAAACAATTTAAAAATTATAAATTTACTGAAAAAGTTGCTAGTATGAAGTCTAGTAAAAATCACACAAAAGTCTATTATACTTTTGAAGTAATATATACGAGGGTAGATAATTGTATTTATAGAAAAAATTTCTTTAGTAAACTTTTTCTTATAGAAAAAATTTCGTTAGAAAATTTTTCTTATAGAAAAAATTTCTTTAGAAAATTTTTCTTATAGGAAAAATTTCTTTAGAAAATTTTTCTTATAGGAAAAATTTCTTTAGAAAATTTTTCTTATAGAAAAAATTTCTTTAGAAAATTTTTCTTATAGAAAAAGTTCTTTAGAAAATTTTTCTTATAGGAAAAATTTCTTTAGAAAATTTTTCTTATAGGAAAAATTTCTTTAGAAAATTTTTCTTATAGAAAAAATTTCTTTAGAAAATTTTTCTTATATAAAAAGTTCTTTAACAAATTTTTATTATAGAAAAAATTTCTTTAGAAAATTTTTCTTATAGAAAATTTTTTTTTTAGAAAATTTTTCTTATAGAAAAAAATTCGTTAGAAAAAATTTCGTTGGAAAATTTTTCTTATAGAAAAAATTTCTTTAGAAAATTTTTCTTATAGAAAAAATTTTTTTAGAAAATTTTTCTTATAGAAAAAATTTTTTTAGAAAATTTTTCTTATAGAAAATATTTCTTTAGAAAATTTTTCTTAAAGGAAAAATTTCGTTAGAAAATTTTTCTTATAGAAAAAATTTCTTTAGAAAATTTTTCTTATAGGAAAAATTTCGTTAGAAAATTTTTCTTATAGAAAAAATTTCTTTAGAAAATTTTTCTTATAGAAAAAATTTCTTTAGAAAATTTTTCTTATAGAAAAACTTTCTTTAGAAAATTTTTCTTAAAGAAAAAATTTCTTTAGAAAATTTTTCTTAAAGGAAAAATTTCTTTAGAAAATTTTTCTTAAAGGAAAAATTTCTTTAGAAAATTTTTCTTAAAGAAAAAATTTCTTATAGAAAAAATTTCTTTAGAAAATTTTTCTTATAGAAAAAATTTCTTTAGAAAATTTTTCTTATAGAAAAAATTTCTTTAGAAAATTTTTCTTATAGAAAAAATTGCGTTAGAAAATTTTTCTTATTGAAAAAATTTCTTAAGAAAATTTTTTTTATAGAAAAAATTTCTTTAGAAAATTTTTCTTATAGAAAAAATTTCTTTTTCTTATAGAAAAAGTTCTTTAAAAAATTTTTCTCATAGAAAAAATTTCTTATAGAAAATTTTTCTTATAGAAAAAATTTCTTTAGAAAATTTTTCTTATAGAAAAAATTTCTTTAGAAAATTTTTCTTATAGAAAAAATTTCTTTAGAAAATTTTTCTTATAGAAATAATTTCTTTTGAAAATTTTTCTTATAGAAAAAATTTCTTTAGGAAATTTTTCTTATAGAAAAAATTTCTTTAGAAAATTTTTCTTATAGAAAAAATTTCGTTAGAAAATTTTTCTTATAGAAAAAATTTCTTTAGAAAATTTTTCTTATAGAAAAAATTTCTTTAGAAAATTTTTCTTATAGAAAAAATTTCTTAAGAAAATTTTTCTTATAGAAAAAATTTCTTTAGAAAATTTTTCTTATAGAAAAAATTTCTTTAGAAACTTTTTCTTATAGAAAAATTTCTTAAGAAACTTTTTCGTATATTATCTTTAGAAAATTTTTCTTATAGAAAAGATTTCTTTAGAAAATTTGTCTTATAGAAAAAATTTCTTTAGAAAATTTTTCTTATAGAAAAACTTTCTTTAGAAAATTTTTCTTAAAGAAAAAATTTCTTTAGAAAATTTTTCTTAAAGGAAAAATTTCTTTAGAAAATTTTTCTTAAAGGAAAAATTTCTTTAGAAAATTTTTTTTAAAGAAAAAATTTCTTATAGAAAAAATTTCTTTAGAAAATTTTTCTTATAGAAAAAATTTCTTTAGAAAATTTTTCTTGTAGAAAAAATTTCTTTAGAAAATTTTTCGTATAGAAAAAATTGCGTTAGAAAATTTTTCTTATTGAAAAAATTTCTTTAGAAAATTTTTTTTATAGAAAAAAATTTCTTTAGAAAATTTTTCTTATAGAAAAAAATTCTTTAGAAAATTTTTCTTATAGAAAAAATTTCTTTAGAAAATTTTTCTTATAGAAAAAATTTCTTTAGAAAATTTTTCTTATAGAAAAAATTTCTTTAGAAAATTTTTCTTATAGAAAAAATTGTGTTAGAAAACTTTTCTTATAGAGAAAATTGAGTTAGAAAATTTTTCTTATAGAGAAAATTGAGTTAGAAAATTTTTCTTATAGAAAATATTTCACTGGGTTTCCTCTTGCAAAACTTCCAATTGCCTGAGGTATTTTCTATTCTGTTCGTTTTTCCTGTTTGTCTATTTCGAAAGGACATATTTCCTCTGTCTGTGTCTATGTCGTCTGTGCATATTTGAAGGGAGAGACATGCAAAAGCATGAAGATTGATGTACGCCCAGTTTGATGATAATAAAGAAAATATCGTTTTTGAAATTTTTGTCATGGTAACTGCCATCTGACATCTTGTGACAACTCCTGTTGTAGTAACAAAATAGAAAAAAATGTTGTTATATTTGTTTTTGTAGGTCTTTTTTGTTTTTTACTGCCAATTTCATGTTTATAAATATAAAGTACTTTAAATATCTTTAGAAGTTTGGGTTCTAGAGTTTTTCTAGCACTTTTAGTGAAAATAACTTGTTTAAGTGAATTTAAGAAGTTATTCAGAGGTTAAGAAGTTATTGTAAATGATAGAATATGAAATAGTTATAATAAATTTTTCTATATGGCTTGAAGTTTTAAAGTAAAATTCAAAAATATATAGTAATAGTCCATCATTGCGTATGAATGTTCAAAAATTCTTCATACGCCACCAAATCCAATTGGTATTGATAGCAAAATCTAAAAGTTTCGCTACAAAATTTCCAGTTTCTTTTTCGTTTAATTATTTTTTGTTCTTTCCTTTTTTATTTAATTAATACCAAAATTCTCATTTTAGCCTAATTTTCTAAATATAGTATAATTTTCTCTATTTTATTTAATTATTTTAAGTGGAACCAAATTTAAATGAAACTGCCAATCAAATTGTATCCTTTTAGCTTTATTTAATTTTTTGTTTCTTTCGAATATATTTTTTTATTTTACCAATTTTTATTATTCGCTTTTTTGTTGGTGTACACATTTAAAACACTTTGAGTACACATAGAGCAAAACGTAACATGATAGTACGTGTTTAAACATGTTTAAGGTTTGTAATAAATTTAAAACGAAATACCTGTTCGCGCATAAAATATACGAAATTCATTCACCTTTTGATTTCACATAAATTCTACAACATGCCACCCCAGAAGTTTTTACTTTTTATATTTCTATGTTTTTTTATTTCATTCTGAGCTCTAAAAATTTTGTGAGTTTCGAAACAAGTGGAACATGAGGACCTAAAAAAAGAAGAAGAGTCATGTTAAGAACATAAGCCGACTAAGATAAGTTACTCCATAGGTTATTTTTTAATTTTTCCCTTTCTTTTTAGGCTACACCTACAGCCGGAGAAACAAGTTAAGGACTAAATGTTTTTAAAACTAAGTCCTTCGACAACTATTCTATAGCAAACTCTTCCCATCTACAACTTTTCTCTAGACATTGAAAACTTTTTATCGACAAATTTTCTATAGAAAACTTTTCCCATCAACAAATTTTCGACAATTTTTCTATAGAGAGCTCTTCTCATCGACAACTTTTCTATTGAAAACTCTTCTCATCGACAACTTTTCTATAGAAAACTTTCCCATCAACAACCTTTCTATAGAAAACTCTTCCCATTAAAAACATTTCTATAGAAAACTCTTTCCATCAACAACTTTTCTATAGAAAAATCTTCCCTTCAACCACTTTTCTATAGAAAACTCATCCCGTCGACAAATTTTCTATAGAAAACTCTTCCCATCAACAACTTTTCTATAGAAAACTCTTCCCATCGTCAAATTTTTTATAGAAAACTCTTCCCAATCGACATCTTTTTTATAAAAAACTCTTTCCATCGACAACTTTTCTAAAGAAAACTCTTCCCATCAACAACTTTTCTATAGAAAACTCTTCCCATGTACAACTTTTCTATAGAAAACTCTTCCCATGTACAACTTTTCTATAGAAAACTCTTCCCATGTACAACTTTTCTATAGAAAACTCTTCCCATCAACAACTTTTCTATAGAAAATTATTCACATCAACAACTTTTCTATAGAAAACTCTTCCCACCAACAACTTTTCTATAGAAAACTCTTCTCGTCAACAACTCTTCTATAAAAAACTCTTCCCATCAACAACTTTTCTATAGAAAACTCTTCCCATCAACAACTTTTCTATAGAAAACTCTTTCCATCAACAAATTTTCTATAGAAAACTCTTCTGAGCGACTACTTTTCTATAGAAAACTCTTCCCATCAACAACTTTTCTGTGTAAAACTCTTCCCATCAAAAACTTTTCTATAGAAAACTCTTCTCAGCGACTACTTTTCTATAGAAAATTCTTCCCATCAACAACTTTTTTATAGAAAACTCTTTTCATCGACAACTTTTCTATATAAAACTTTTCTCATCAACAACTTTTCTATAGAAAAATCCTCCCATCAACAACTTTTCTATAGAAAACAATTTCCATCAACAACTTTTCTATAGAAAACTCTTCCCATCTACAACTTTTCTATAAAAAACTCTTACCGTCAACAACTTTTCTATAGAAAACTCTTACTACCAACAACTTTTGTATAGAAAACTTTTTCCATTAACAACTTTTCTATAGAAAACTCTTCCCATCAACATCTTTTTTTAGAGAAAACTCTTCCCACCTACAACTTTTCTATAGAAAACTCTTTCCATCAACAAATTTTCAATAGTACTCTTACCATCAACAACTTTTCTATAGAAAACTCTTCCCATCAACAACTTTTCCCATCGACAACTTTTCTATAGAAAACTCTTCCTATCGACAACTTTTCTATAGAAAACTCTTCCTATCGACAACTTTTCTAAAGAAAACTCATCCCATCGATAATTTTTCTCTAGAAAACATTTCCCATCGTCAACTTTTCTATAGAAAATTATTCTACTACAACTTTCTATAGAAAACTCTTTTAATTTATTTCGGACATCCTAAAAACATACTACACAATTTTCTACAAAATATTGTTATATTCAATTTCGAATTGAGTTCGGTAATTTGATCACATTGTATGAAAATCTTAAGGAATTTTGAACACTATTTGACTGCCTATTTTTTACAGTTTGAATGATCCACTTTTTTTATAGCAAATTCATCTTAACTGTTAGTTTTTATCTCCTTCCTTTTCCGGCTTTCCATTTTCAACTTAATACTTGATACACTTTTCGTAAATGTGAAGTTCATCTTGGTGTTGAGACGTGACTTGTTTTTAGAAAAAGTTTTTTTTTTGCCAACTTCCTCTTCGCTTTTTAGAGACATGTTAAAATTTTAAATCTCTTAAGTTGATTTTTAACACAAAATTGTGGATTGTATTACACAAAAATTTCTCAAGTGTTTGCAGTTAACTTTTGATTGTTTCAAGTCTTTTTTCTTCTTTAAGAAATAAGTAACAGCGATATTGATTAACTTTAAAGAAATTTGCTAGAAACTAGAGGCAGGGGAGAAGTGCAAAGTGAAAGTTTTAAGTGTTTGGCTGCATATTTTATCATTTGTATTGATAAATGTTAAGACAGGGGTTGATTTAGGAAGAGGATGCGTGGAGTTTGTTATTCTTTTAATTTATAATGTTTGAAAAATATCTAAAGTTTTAAAGATTGTTTTATACTTTTAAATAGCATTTCTTAAGTTTAAAGGGAATTCTTTATGCCTTGGGCATTTACTTTGTTAATGACATGATGTTTTTTTCTGTTTGTAAAGTTGAAAGCATTTTTGTGTCTCCTAAAAGTTATAATTTTTTTAAGGATATCAACAATTATATTTTTATTCACTAAGCCAAGGAAGTTTTTCAAAATTTCTTCAGCTATTTCGCTGTCATAACTCATAGTGATACACGTTTAATTTTATATATCAAGAAGTTTTGGAAAATATTCAAATTCCTTTTAAAAAATGTAAGTTAAGTAAAAATGAAAATTTATTATAATTGTAATAAATTAGAAAAACTTTTTTTAAAATTTCAAAAACTTCAACACAATGAACATAGGGCTTGAAATACCGCACCCGATTGAAATTGGAGTACACTATATACTTAAAGGAGGTCAGAAATGACTGTTTAATTTATACTTTAAAGATTTTTATAGAAAAGTCGATAGTAAACAGTGAATTTTTGAAAAATTTCCTATAAAAGCAATACATTTTTGAAAAAAATGTATTAGAAATAGTAAATTTTTAAAAAATTTCCTTTAGAAATAGTAAATTTTTGAAAAATTTCCTTTAGAAATAGTAAATTTTTGAAAAATTTCCAATAAAAATAGGAAATTTTTGAAAAATTTCCGATAAAAATAGGTAATTTTTGAAAAATTTCCTTTAGAAATAGTAAATTTTTGAAAAATTTCCGATAAAAATAGTAAATTTTTCAAAAATTTCCGATAAAGATAGTAAATTTTTGAAAAATTTCCGATAAAAATAGGAAGTTTTTGAAAAATTTCCTATAAAAATTTCCTATAAAAATAGGAAATTTTTGAAAAATTTCCTATAAAAATAGGAAATTTTTGAAAAATTTCCTATAAAAATAGGAAATTTTTGAAAAATTTCCTATAAAAATAGGAAATTTTTGAAAAATTTCCTATAAAAATAGGAAATTTTTGAAAAATTTCCTATAAAAATAGGAAATTTTTGAAAAATTTCCTATAAAAATAGGAAATTTTTGAAAAATTTCCTATAAAAATAGGAAATTTTTGAAAAATTTCCTATAAAAATAGGAAATTTTTGAAAAATTTCCTATAAAAATAGGAAATTTTTGAAAAATTTCCTATAAAAATAGGAAATTTTTGAAAAATTTCCTATAAAAATTGGAAATTTTTGAAAAATTTCCTATAAAAATAGGAAATTTTTGAAAAATTTTCTATAAAAATAGGAAATTTTTGAAAAATTTCCTATAAAAATAGAAAATTTTTGAAAAATTTTATAAATTTAAAAATATAAACTTTTTGAAAAATTTCCTATAAAAAAAGGAATTTTTTAAAAAATTTTTGAAAAAATTCCTATAAAAAATAGTACATTTTTCAAAAATTTCTTACAAAAATAGTAAGTTATAGAAAAATGTCCTATAATAATAAGAAATGTTTGAAAAATTTCCTATAAAAATAACAAATTTTTAAAAAATTTCCAATAAAAATAGTTAATTTTTGAAAAATTTCTTATAAAAATAGTAATTTTTAGAAAAAATTCCTATAAAAATAGTATATTTTCAAAATATTTCCTATAAAAATAGTAAATTTAAAAACAAAATCCTATAAATACAAAATGTTTTATGGAAAATATAAAAGTTTTTTAATTTAATTTATTTCATTTTTTAAATGTTTCATATAAGAAACGCATTAATAAAGTCTTATAACAATTGATTGCATAAAGAAAATCCTTGTGAGTTTAATTTCATTTAAATAGAGATCCTTTAATATAATCCCAAAGCACTTTATTCAAGTATTAAAAACATATTTAGCTGAAGGCACATTTCATTTAACAAATGCAAACGGCATAAATTAAGGAACAGCAGCAGCAATTCCCAACAGGCCAAGGATCCATCCTTTCAATCCTTTCAACCTTTAATTTATAACTAATTGAAAAGCACTAAAAGATGCTTTGCCATAAATACTTCTTCTGTATATTGAGGTTCATTCTTCTAACAACAGAGATAAACCCACATTTCTCGAAATAAAAGAGTTATCAAAATAAAATTGCAAAAAAAAAAAAAAATTTAAAAAGAATTGAAATAAAAACTGGGATAATTTTATTGGCATACGTTTCCAATGTAAACCAACAAAATGCATTTTGCCAATCGAACAAATACGAAAACTCGTAACATTTGTAACTCATTGCATTTGATGTTTCTGCTTCTCGGAATATGACTCAATTAAATGTTCATCCCTTTAAGGTACAAAAGCCAACTCAAGTCAGCCGACCCAAGTCAAGCCAAGCCAAATGCTATAAAAGGAATCGTAAAGAAAAGTAAGAAAAAATGGCACTAAACTGATAGTAAATTACCTTTGCAACGTGATCGAATGCAATCTAGCTGGTAATGGACCTTTCTAAATGGTGTCTATGTTTCTATGGGTGTGTTTGGAAGTAGTTATATCTTTGTGTATTTACTTGCTATCATTGACTTAAGATACAGTGGGCAGAAAAAGATGGAAATCTCAGACTTTTTACTCTATAACCAGTTTCAATTTTTCGAAAATTGACTATTTATAGGCAATTTTTCAAAAGTTTACTATTTATATAAAATTTTTCGAAAATTTGCTATTTGTAGGAAATGTTTAAAAAATTTACTATTTATAGGAAATTTTTCACAAATTGACTATTTATAGGAGATTTTTTGATAATTTACTATTTATAGGAAATTTTTCAAAAATTTACTATTTATAGGAAATTTTTTTAAAATTTACTATTTATTGGAAATTTTTCAAAAATTTGCTATTTATAGGAAATTTTTAGAAAATTTGCTATTTATAGGAAATTTTTCGAAAATTGACTATTTGTAGGATATTTTTCGAAAATTGAATATTTATAGGAAATTTTTTGAAAATTGACTATTTATAGGAAATTTTTTGAAAATTGATTATTTATAGGAAATTTTTCGAAAATTTACTATTTATAGGAAATATTTCGAAAATTGACTATTTATAGGAAATTTTTCGAAAATTTACTATTTATATATTTATAGGAAATTATTGAAGAATTTAGTATTCATAGGAAATTTTTCGAAAATTGACTATTTATAGGAAATTTTTCGAAAATTGACTATTTATAGGAAATTTTTCGAAAATTGACTATTTATAGGAAATTTTTCGAAAATTGACTATTTATAGGAAATTTTTCGAAAATTGACTATTTATATGAAAATTTTTCGAAAATTGACTATTTATATGAAAATTTTTTGAAAATTGACTATTTATAGGAAATTTTTGAAAAATTTACTATTCATAGAAAATTTTTCGAAAATTGACTATTTATAGTAAATTTTTCGAAAATTGACTATTTATAGGAATTTTTTTCGAAAATTGACTATTTATAGGAAATTTTTCGAAAATTAACTATTTAGAGGAAATTTTTCGAAAATTGACTATTTATAGGAAATTTTTCAAAAATTTACTATTTATAGGAAATTTTTCGAAAATTTACATTTAATAGGAAATTTTTCAAAAATTAACTATTTATAGGAAGTTTTTCAAAAATTTACTATTTATAGGAAATTTTTCATATATAAATTAATTCAATTATAAATTTACAATTTATAAGAAAATTTACAATTTATAAGAAATTTTAAAAAATTTACTATTTATAGGAAATTTTTCAAAAATTTACTATTAATAGGAAATTTTTCAAAAATTGACTATTTACCGGAAATTTTTCGAAAATTGACTATTTATACGAAATTTTTCGAAAATTGACTATTTATAGGAAATTTTTCAAAAATTAACTATTTATAGGAAATTTTTCGAAAATTTACTATTTATAGGAAATTTTTAAAAAATTTACAATTTCTAAGAAATTTTAAAAAACTTGCTACTTTTTTTCAAATATTTACTATTTATAGAAATTTGTTCAAAGATCTGATCTGAGCTCCACTGTCTCTCCTCAACAAGGACTCAAAATGAAAATGCTATAAAGCATGAGATGGCATAAAACAGATACACTCATTTTAACCTGGTTACATGTTGCAAAAAGGTAGCTCCACCAACACTAACAAAAAAAAAAAAAAAAAACCAACATCAAAAAAGGAATATAAAAAACTAAAACTTTAAAGTCATATTAAAAGATGCAACTCACAGTTTCCTCAGTCCTGCTCTGTTCACTGCGTGTTTGTTTCAGAAGTAGATTACGAAATGACTTTTGCTTAAAATTGGCATACGCAAAACTTTTTGCCAACATCATAAATTTTATAAAATGCCAAAGAAAATGTTAACTTTTCATTCCATTTAAACTACCTTTTCTCTTACGCTCCGTCTGTCTATTAGGAGTCATTTGAAATTAAGTGTAATTTAGACTAAAATGCTTTTCATTTTATCTAGAACTACTCGTATTTGTGCATTTGTAGAATTTTAAATTAAATCATTTTTAACTTAAGTTCCATATAAAATGATAAAAGCTTTAAATGACTTCTGATGAGAGAATCATTATTAATACTGGCTCTATAGAAAATACAGCTGTCAAAATCCGTAGACTAAATGGCGATACCTTGACATTTGTGTCAATGTATCGCAGACCTGTAGGTACAATGTCAAGAGATGATCTCATACCGATTTTAGATATGGCCAATGAAGGTAACTTAATTGTAGCGGGAGATTTGAATGCCAGACATCCTTTTTGGGGAGACTCAGTTATATGTTCCAGCGGTCGTCGTCTTCACGATCTGCTATTGAATAATCCGAATCTGGTAATTCACCCTACGGACGGGCCAACAAGAGTAACTGATGTATCATCCTCATATATTGATGTGGTATTGACTTCTGCCGATATACCTCCGTCGGTGAATGGTGGTGGACTTAAAACAATTGATTTTGAGTCGGACCATAAATCGGTTGAGATTGTTTTTGACATTTCGGACTGCCTAGGTCGGATAAAACCGACCATTCTTAATTATGACAAAATGAACAGAGGACTTTTTAACATGACTTTGAATAGGGAACTTGAAGGTCGTATGCTTCCATTGAACGAGAATGTTGGCGAGCAAGAAATTGACAATTGCGTTGAGACTCTTGAAAGGGCTTTCCAAAAAGCTATGGATATCTCTATTCCAAAAATAGTAGTTGGTAGAAAGGGCCTTCTTAAACTTCCTACAAATATCTTGCGCTTTATAGCAGAGAAGAAGAGGTTACGTCGTCTTGTGAGACGTTGTGGAGACCCTGGAAGGTGTCGTATTCTAAAAGCTGATATTAAAAATTTGGATAAAATTATTCAAGGCGCAATTGCCAATTTTGAGCGCGAAAACTGGAAGAAGTTCCTTGGGAGTATACACCTCAATGACAAGACATTTAAGACTATTAGGGCTGCGACTGGACAGAATAAACGGTTGACCATACATGACTTACTAGACCCAGGGAACACCTTGGTATCTGATGACAGTAGAAAAGCTAATCTGCTAGCGGATTACTTCTCTGATGTTCACCAAGGTGGACAACAAACTAACAATGACTTATTTTCAGAGACTGTTTTGGACCGAGTCAATGATTTGCATGACGAACCAATTACAGCATTTGGTCAGTCACTAACAGCTGATGGTAATAATGGGGGTAGTTTTGGCTTTATTCAAGCAGAGATGATGGGTGCTGCCATAAAACGGAGACCAAACAAAAAGTCGAGTGGGATTGATGGTATCCCGGACGTAGTTCTTAAGAGAACTCGAAAAGAAACTTGGCGTTTTATGGCAGTTCTTTTCAATCACTGCATTAATATCGGCTACTTTCCACGTAATTGGAAAAAAGCCATCATTGTGCCAATTCCAAAGCCAAAAACTGACCCTAAGTTATGTAGCAATTACAGGCCAATTTCACTTCTATCTTCCTTTGGGAAACTTTTGGAATTCTTTATTCTTAGTCAAATTAATGACAGGATCGATGAGGGGAATGTTCTTGCTGAATCTCAATTTGGATTCAAGCGTGGTCACTCAACCTCACATGCACTGACAGTCTTTGCTGATTATGTAGCTAGGGGTCTCAATAAGAGATACCCTACTATAGCAGTGAGCTTAGACTTTGCCAAAGCTTTTGACACAGCCTGGCAAATTGGAATCATATACAAGATGATAAATCTTGGATTTAATAGACATCTTTGCAGGTTTGTGTCAAACTTTTTGAGCGAAAGAAAGTTCAGTGTGAGGGTGGGTGACTGTCGCTCTGATGAAAAATTGGTATCTGCTGGAGTTCCTCAGGGTTCTCTTCTCGGTCCTGTTTTATACAATATTCTGGTACATGATATTCCAAAGCCACCAGAGGGTGATCTTCTTTTATCTTATGCGGATGATATACTTATCGCTTCTTCAGGTCCACGGGCTAGAAACATTAATTCAAAAGTTAATACATATCTTTCGAAATTGGCGGAATTCTTTAATAAGTGGAAGTTACGCCTAAATATTCAAAAATCGACTGCCATTATTATTAAGGGCAGGAGAAAATATCTTTATCCAAATAGTAGGAAGTTCATTCCATCCCTTATGGTTGGTAATGAGCTTATTACTGTTTCGGATAGGATAAAATATTTGGGCGTAATCTTCCACGAAAATTTTGAATTTTACCGCCATATCGATTATGTATTACAGCGCACAAAACGCACTTTTGCGATCTATCGAGGCATTCTTGGTAGACAAGGGTGCTTGGATAGGAAAGTGGGTCTGCTACTCTACAGACAGGTTATCCGCCCCCTCATGTCTTATGCCTTTCCAGTTTGGTTCAGAATCTCTTCTGCCCAGATGGAAAGGCTTAGGGTATGGGAGAGGAAAATCTTGGTAGCTTGTTTGTCCTTAAAACGCAAACAAGGACCTGACGGAATATACCGTAGACCATCTAACAGGTCAGTTTATGCGGGGATCAATTTTGATCGTATCGATGGTTACATGATCAGATCGGGCTTGGCATTTCTTGATAAGGCACGTTCTCTCGAGAATGGTCTTATCCAGGAATGTTTTGGCCGCTCTGTTGATGTTGATTCCATCCATCTAATACGGTATATGTCTCCGATAGACCTTCTAACACTAAGAGATGCTAATCTGCTTTATCAGGGTGCAAACTTGTTGTTCTATCACCGTAGGATCAGAACATTAAACATCACAAATACAGTATACAACACTACTCAATAGGGTATTTTTGTAACTTATTCTCCCCTCTTCACCTTTTGTAAATACTTTTCCTCCTATCCTTTCTCTATTGTATATATTTTTCATTTAGTCTTAAGCTATTTTTAAGTAATTATAAGTATAGATATAATCATAAATTTAATAGTATCCTTTTTTCCATTTTTGGGGAACTTTAAATAATATAATATTTAAATAAATTTTGTAAATTAATTGTATTACACGTAACTTAATTAGTTATTGTGCCATGTTAATATTTTAAAAATTATCTTAGTCCTAGAAAAATACAAATGTATGCAGGGAAATATAATTAGTATTAAAATAGTATTAGAAAAACATGTATAAAAAGAAATTTATGGAAATAAAAAAACTTGAACTTGAACTTGAATGACTTCTGATTTTATTTGTCTTAGCTTTAGTAATAAATCGAATCGTAGATGTAGACATTAATCTGGTAAAAGCTTTAATTATAAAAGTAACTACAAGTAGTAAAAATTTCTTAAAAACAGTGGATTCTCAAAACAGTTCCTTTAAATAGTCAATTTTTGAAAAATTTCCCTTGAATAGTCAATTTTTGAAAAATTTCCTATAAATAGTAAATTTCCCAAAAAAAAAAATCCTTTAAATAGTAAATTTTTGAAATATTTCTTATCAAAAGTCAGTTTGCAAAAAAATTCTTCATTTTTGAAAAAAATTGTATAAAAAGTAACTCAATTTTCGAAAAATTTCCTAATGAATAGCAAATTTAAAAACAATTTCCTATATCAATTTTAAAAAATTTCCGTTAAATAGTCAATTTTCAGAAATTTCCTATAAATAGTGAATTTTTAAAAAAAAATTCCTATAAATAGTTAATTTTCAAAAAAATTTCCTATCAATAGTAAATTTTCGAAAAATTTCCTATAAGTAGTCAATTTTCGAAATATTTCCTATAAATAGTCAATTTTCGAAAAATTTCCTATAAGCAGTCAATTTTCGAAAAAAATTTCTACAAAAAGACAATTTTCGAAAAATTTTCTACAGATAGTCAATTTTCGAAAAATTTCCTATAAATTGTAAATCGTCGATTTTCTAAAAAATTTCCTATAAATAGTCAATTTTCGAAAAATTTCCTATAAATAGTCAATTTTCGAAAAAATTTTCTACAAATAGACAATTTTCGAAAATTTTTCTACAGATAGTCAATTTTCGAAAAATTTCCTATAAATTGAAAATAGTCGATTTTCGAAAAAATTTCCTATAAATAGTCAATTTTCGAAAAATAGCCTATAAGTAGTTTTTTTTTTTTTTAATTTTCTTTAAATAGTAAATTTTCTAAAAATTTCCTATAACCAGTCAATTTTCGAAAAATTTCCTATAAATAGTAAATTTTGGAAAAAATTTCCTATCAATAGCAAATTTTCGAAAAATTTCCTATAAACAGTCAATTTTCGAAAAATTTCCTATAAATAGTAAATTTTCGAAAAAAATT
>CAKOFX010000036.1:0-40690 GCA_933228675.1 Stomorhina lunata
AATTTTCGAAAAATTTCCTATAAATAGTCAATTTCGAAAAATTTCCTATAAATAGTAAATTTTCGAAAAATTTCCTATAAATAGTCAATTTTCGAAAAATTTCCTATAAATAGTCAATTTTCGAAAAATTTCCTATAAATAGTCAATTTTCGAAAAATTTCCTATAAATAGTCAATTTTCGAAAAATTTCCTATAAATAGTCAATTTTCGAAAAATTTCCTATAAATAGTCAATTTTCGAAAAATTTCCTATATATAGTAAATTTTCGAAAAATTTCCTATAAATAGTAAATTTTCGAAAAATTTCCTATAAATAGTCAATTTTCGAAAAATTTCCTATAAATAGTAAATTTTCGAAAAATTTCCTATAAATAGTCAATTTTCGAAAAATTTCCTATAAATAGTCAATTTTCGAAAAATTTCCTATAAATAGTCGATTTTCGAAAAATTTCCTATAAATAGTCAATTTTCGAAAAATTTCCTATAAATAGTCAATTTTGAAAAATTTCCTATAAATAGTCAATTTTCGAAAAATTTCCTATAAATAGTCAATTTTCGAAAAATTTCCTATAAATAGTCAATTTTCGAAAAATTTCCTATGAATTGTAAATTTTCGAATAATTTTCTATAAATAGTCAATTTTCAAAAAATTTCTCATTAATATTACATTTTCGAAAAACTTCCTGTAGTAGTTAATTTTCGAAAAATTTTCCATAAATAGTCAATTTTCGAAAAATTTCCTATAAATAGTCAATTTTTGAAAAATTTCCTATAAATAACAAATTTTCAAAAAATTTCCTATAATAGTCAATTTTGAAAAATTTCCTTTACATAGTCAATTTTCGAATAATTTCTTATAAATAGTCAATTTTCGAAAAATATCCTATAAGTAGTAAAGTTATGAAAAGTTTCCTATAAATAGTCAATTTTCGAAAAATTTCCTATAAATAGTAAATTTTTTAAAAATTTCCTATAAAAAGTCAATTTTCGAAAAATTTCCTATGAATAGACAATTTTCGAAAAATTTCCGATTACACACTGATACATTTTGAGGAAAAAGAAATACACTTTTAAGGAAACCTATATCAAACGATAGGCCTTATTGAGTGTATCAGTTTGTCATTTTTAGAAATTTCGATATACCCTCAAAATCAAAAGTTATCGATAAAAAACGATTTTTTTGGTCTTCTCGAACAAAAATAGGCCTAGCTAAGTCATTTGTTTATCGATTTGAAATTTTAACACTGATTGAGACAGACAATACATCAAGCTTTTTTCTTGTTAAAAAAGATTTGTTATTTCATCAAATTATCACAAAAATATTTTCAAACAAATTTAAATTTTTATTTTTTTTTTTCGATTTTTTCACATTGGGACGCCGTTTTCCGCAGTATTTTGTTAGGAATGCCAAACTTTTTTATATTTACTTGAAAAGTTAACATTAAATATTTTGTGAACCTAGATTATTTAAATTTAAATTAACAGCGAATTAATAAAAATATAAGTTTTTTTTGTAAAAGGGCCAGTTAGTTTAATTAACGTACTATATACGTATAAGTACTTATATTTATACGCACTTATGAATGAAGTTAAAAATAGAAACAAATAAGTACGACATAATGTCCAAGGTCTATTTATGCCTCTATTGCCGTTCTCGGTTTGACTGTCTTAAAATCATCCCAACATTCACGACCAAACCCTTTTCTGGTATTGCGAAGCCCAACGGTTTTTAGTTGAGATCGGTAATACAGCTTTCAAACTATGAAACTAAATATCTAATATCTAAAATATCTTACCGTTCCTTCTGGATAAAAAGTGAGTTTTATACTTTTATTGTGTTTGTGTTATTAAAAAAACAACTTAACTGCAATATTGTTACTTCTTTTGCAGTGTGTGGTAAATGAATTCCTTGAATCTTATGCTAAAATGGAATGTCAATAAAAATTCATTTCCTGCACGCCCATTTGGATTTTTTTCCAGAAAATCTTGGAAAACTCAGTGATGAGCAAGGTGAAAGATTCCACCAAGAAATTTTAACTATTGAAAAACGCTACCAGGGGAAAACCCCAATAAAAATGCTAGCAAATTACTGCTGGTCACTCAAACGTGAAGCGAGTGACAGTGTATATAGCCGTAAAAGACAAAAGAAGCATTTTTTCTTATAAACGCAATATTCAACTTCATGGCCTGGGCGCCACGTGATAACGTAGTCCGATTTGGCTTAAATTTTGTTATTTGAAGTTTCTCACCGAATGCCATAATAATCCGACCGCCATTTCTCTACTTTCGAAAAAAGTTGAAAAAACACTCTAACGTAGTATTTTATAGAAAATTTTCTAATATTCAAATAATACTGAATTCACCTTTTTTACTAAAATTGTTATATCTCTGTTAATATGTTTCCGATTTTTTTACAAAATGGTAACCATGATTTTCTTTTTAAGTCAAAATATATTAGGTCTTCTAATAAATTTTACGAAAAAAAAGCTTCCGAAGTTGAAAAAATCGAAAAAAAAAATAAAATTTTAACTTCAGCGGAAAATATTTTTATGATAAATTGGTTATGTTAAAAAAAAGTCTTTACCAAGTGAAAGCCTATTTTGTTTTCTGTCGAAACACATTTTAAAATTTAAAATCGATGTAAAAATGACTCAGTTAAGCCTTCTTTTCTCCGCTAAGACCAAAAAATCGTTTTTTTATCGATAACTTTCGATTTTGAGGGTATATCGAAAAATTTAAAAATGGTAAAATGATCTTCTAACCGAGTTCTACTGGTTGAGCTTGGTTTCGTTCCGAGTGTATTTTCACTGTATCAGAGTATTATTAGTAAATTTTTGAAAAATTTTCTATAAATATTAAATTTTTGAAAAATTCCTGTAAATTGTCAATTTCGAAAAATTTCCTATAAATAGTCAATTTTCGAAAAATTTTCTATAAATAGTCAATTTTCGAAAAATTTCCTAAAAACAGCAATTTTCGAAAATGTTCCTATAAAAAGTCAATTTCAAAAAATTTCCTATAAATAGTCAATTTTCGAAAAATTTCCTTTAAATAATCAATTTTCAAAAAATTTCCTATAAATAGTCAATTTTTGGAAAATATCCAATAAATAGTAAATTTTTGAAAAAAATTCCTATAAACAGTAAATTTTTGATTCGTATAAATATTTAGCAACTTTTCTTTTAGAAGTTTTGTTGAGTCGACCCCACATTTATCATTATTTTTTCCTTTCTTCTGTAAAATACTTTTATTTTCGTAACTGCCAATCACAAAAATATGCTATTATAAGATGATGTAAAGAATGTAATATTAAAAAGGTGCCAAGTAAAGGAAAAGTATATTTTGATTGAAGTTAAAAAATCTCTGATGCTTTGGGTATTGTATTCATTTTCAGGTTAATATACA
Organism: Stomorhina lunata; assembly: GCA_933228675.1. Taxonomy (NCBI): domain Eukaryota; kingdom Metazoa; phylum Arthropoda; class Insecta; order Diptera; family Rhiniidae; genus Stomorhina; species Stomorhina lunata. The sequence goes on from CAKOFX010000036.1 coordinate 3,405, forward strand.
ACGAAAATGAACATTTACGCTTGAAAGATAATACAAGTAGGTAATTACGTTATATATTTATGAAAGTAAAGGTGTCAGCCTTTCCCTTATGTAAAACAGGTTAATCCTTGAGCGTATATTTAAATCAGATTTATATTTTCATATTAAATTTCACACTTAATTTCATTTATTAGTTAGGTAACTAAGTAGTTAAAGGAATTTGGGGATATTTAAAATTTATATTAATATTTTTAATTTTAATTTTTTGTTATTTGTTCATAATAATGCAATTTTAAGGTAATTTAATCTTTTTTCAATATCTCGTTTTTCTCTTTTGAATGATAATGACATTTTAATAATTGTGTGTACACGTACAGTGGAGTAAATTACAAGTGACATGCCAGCAATTGGATTGTATGCAACGTCATGCCGAAGGCCATGGAAATTTGTGGCATAAACAGGCAATCGTCTTAAATGAAAATCATCATCATCGCCAGCAACAACTAAATGAAACTCAAAGGCAACAACAACAACAACAGCGGCAACAGCAACAACAAAAGACTGATATACATTTAGCATTAGCAAACCAACTTATTTTATCGACATCATCATCAACGGCAACAAATGTAACAGCATTAACCGATACAACAACGACTACCACAACAACAACGACAGCGGATGTGGAAGTTGAAACGGAAACATCCTCAACAGTGTTAAGTGTGGTTTCTCGTGAAGAATCGGTAACGGCACCAATAACCTCATCAGCCTCACCATCATACGGTTCATCAATAATCAAGGGGGCAATAACAGCCTCAACACCGCCATCATCATCAGCAGCATCGACACCGCCACCTTCTTCCCTACAACAATCATCCACGCAGCATCTTTTACTACTAACATCAGCAGAGGATGTAACAAAACAAACCGTACATGGTACAATATCCAACACTTCTCCATCCGCCCTACATTTCCAAACGTCATCAACAAATGCATTAAATTCCTATACCGCCCTACCACATCAGCAGTCATCAGGCCCAACACTGCCATCGTCATCTTCATCGACAACAGTCCATACGGTAACGTTGGCAAAAGCTTCAACATCCGCTAGCAAACCTAATGATTGGGTTGTAATTCCGGTGTTTGCGGATATTGTTAAATTAGCACTGGCAGGACGTGAAGACTGTTTGCAACGGTAAGTGAATCATTCTATTTTAAGCATGCACACACTTATACACAAACACTTAGACTTAAAGGTAAAATTCAAAATTTAATAGAAAGAGGAAGATAGAGAGAGAAAAAGACAAGTGATAATCATGATAACAACATTACACTAACCATATATTGTATAACAAAACGGTAAACAAAATGGCCTGAAGTACTCCATTTTATCCAGGAACCACCTCTCAAATAAACATACATTTAATCCCATATCATAGTAGGATGCTCCACTCAAAAGATGTTTACTAACACATTTGAACACATTTTAAGTACCGAGTGTATTTTATGGTAAGAGTAGAGATATTAATTAAAATGACAAGGATTGATAATGGAAACTATCAAATCCATTGAAATGGATAATGTTTAACAACCAACCACTTCCAATAATGAACCAATTGAATTTAATTAAACGTTAAGTGATTTTGTTAATCAAAAGCTAATAATCTTTTTCCTGATTGATATTATGGTAATGACTACGAAATTGTTTATGGCGGATAACTGAGTGGAAATTCGAAACTTCCTTACTATAGAAAAATTTATTTACCATATAGATTTATTATTTAAGTGAGTCGAAGGATTTGTAAACACAATGAGTACAAATAATATTACATACTATACAATTTTGATTTCTGAAAACAGTTTAGTAAGCATTTTGAATAAGAAAAGCGGATTTTTTAAAAATTATTATAAAAAATTTCTGAAAATTTTTTTAAAAATTTAGTACAAAAAATTTCTGAAAAATTTTTTAAAAATTTAGTATAAAAAATTTCTAAAAAATTTCCTAAAAAAGTAGTAAATTTTTGAAAAATTTACTATAAAAATAGTAAATTTTTGAAAAATTTAATATAAAAATAGTAAATTTTTGAAAAATTTACTATAAAAATAGTAAATTTTTGAAAAATTTACTATAAAAATTGTAAATTTTTTAAAAATTTACTATAAAAATAGTAAATTTTTTAAAAATTTACTATAAAAATAGTAAATTTTTCAAAAATTTACTATAAAAATAGTAATTTTTTCAAAAATTTACTATAATAATAGTAAATTTTTGAAAAATTTACTAAAACAAATAGTAAATTTTTTATAAATTTACTAAAAAAATAGTAAATTTTTGAAAAATTTACTAAAAAAATATTAAATTTTTGAAAAATTTACTATAAAAATAGTAAATTTTTGAAAAATTTACAATAAAAATAGTACATTTTTAAAAAAATTTACTATAAAAATAGTAAATTTTTGAAAAATTTACTGTAAAAATAGTAAATTTTTGAAAAATTTACTATAAAAATAGTAAATTTTTGAAAAATTTACTATAAAAATAGTAAATTTTTGAAAAAATTACTATAAAAATAGTAAATTTTTGAAAAATTTACTATAAAAATAGTAAATTTTTGAAAAATTTACTATAAAAATAGTAAATTTTTGAAAAATTTACTATAAAAATAGTAAATTTTTGAAAAATTTACTATAAAAATAGTAAATTGTTGAAAAATTTACTATAAAAATAGTAAATTTTTGAAAAATTTACTATAAAAGTAGTAAATTTTTGAAAAATTTACTGTAAAAATAGTAAATTTTTGAAAAATTTACTATAAAAATAGTAAATTTTTGAAAAATTTACTATAAAAATAGTAAATTTTTGAAAAATTTACTATAAAAATAGTAAATTTTTGAAAAATTTACTATAAAAGTAGTAAATTTTTGAAAAATTTACTATAAAAATAGTAAATTTTTGAAAAATTTACTATAAAAATAGTAAATTTTTGAAAAATTTACTATAAAAATAGTAAATTTTTGAAAAATTTACTATAAAAATAGTAAATTTTTGAAAAATTTACTATAAAAATAGTAAATTTTTGAAAAATTTACTACAAAAATAGTAAATTTTTGAAAAATTTACTATAAAAATAGTAAATTTTTGAAAAATTTACTATAAAAATAGTAAATTTTTGAAAAATTTACTATAAAAATAGTATATTTTTGAAAAATTTACTATAAAAATAGTAAATTTTTGAAAAATTTACTATAAAAATAGTAAGTTTTTGAAAAATTTACTATAAAAATAGTAAATTTTTGAAAAATTTACTATAAAAATAGTAAATTTTTGAAAAATTTACTATAAAAATAGTAAATTTTTGAAAAATTTACTATAAAAATAGTAAATTTTTGAAAAATTTACTATAAAAATAGTAAATTTTTGAAAAATTTACTATAAAAATAGTAAATTTTTGAAAAATTTACTATAAAAATAGTAAATTTTTGAAAAATTTACTATAAAAATAGTAAATTTTTGAAAAATTTACTATAAAAATAGTAAATTTTTGAAAAATTGACTATAAAAATAGTAAATTTTTGAAAAATTGACTATAAAAATAGTAAATTTTTGAAAAATTGACTATAAAAATAGTAAATTTTTGAAAAATTGACTATAAAAATAGTAAATTTTTGAAAAATTGACTATAAAAATAGTAAATTTTTGAAAAATTTACTATAAAAATAGTAAATTTTTGAAAAATTTACTATAAAAATAGTAAATTTTTGAAAAATTTACTATAAAAATAGTAAATTTTTGAAAAATTAACTATAAAAATAGTAAATTTTTGAAAAATTTACTATAAAAATAGTAAATTTTTGAAAAATTTACTAAAAAAATAGTAAATTTTTGAAAAATTTATTATAAAAATAGTAAATTTTTGAAAAATTTACTATAAAAGTAGTAAATTTTTGAAAAATTTACTATAAAAATAGTAAATTTTTGAAAAATTTACTATAAAAAATAGTAAATTTTTGAAAAATTTACTATAAAAATAGTAAATTTTTGAAAAATTTACTATAAAAATAGTAAATTTTTGAAAAATTTACTATAAAAATAGTAAATTTTTGAAAAACTTACTATAAAAATAGTAAATTTTTGAAAAATTTACTATAAAAATAGTAAATTTTTGAAAAATTTACTATAAAAATAGTAAATTTTTGAAAAATTTACTATAAAAATAGTAAATTTTTGAAAAATTTACTATAAAAATAGTAAATTTTTGAAAAATTTACTATAAAAATAGTAAATTTTTGAAAAATTTACTATAAAAATAGTAAATTTTTGAAAAATTTACTATAAAAATAGTAAATTTTTGAAAAATTTACTATAAAAATAGTAAATTTTTGAAAAATTTACTATAAAAATAGTAAATTTTTGAAAAATTTACTATAAAAATAGTAAATTTTTGAAAAATTTACTATAAAAATAGTAAATTTTTGAAAAAATTACTAATAAAAATAGTAAATTTTTGAAAAATTTACTATAAAAATAGTAAATTTTTGAAAAATTTACTATAAAAATAGTAAATTTTGGAAACATTTACTATAAAAATAGTAAATTTTTGAAACATTTACTATAAAAATAGTAAATTTTTGAAACATTTACTATAAAAATAGTAAATTTTTGAAACATTTACTATAAAAATAGTAAATTTTTAAAAAATTTACTATAAAAATAGTAAATTTTTATTAAATTTACTATAAAAGTAGTAAATTTTTAAAAAATTTACTATAAAAATAGTAAATTTTTGAAAAATTTACTATAAAAATAGTAAATTTTTGAAAAATTTACTATAAAAATAGTAAATTTTTGAAAAATTTACTATAAAAATAGTAAATTTTTGAAAAATTTACTATAAAAATAGTAAATTTTTGAAAAATTTAGTATAAAAATAGTAAATTTTTGAAAAATTTAGTATAAAAATAGTAAATTTTTAAAAAATTTACTATAAAAATAGTAAATTTTTGAAAAATTTACTATAAAAATTTACTATTTTTATAGTAAATTTTTCAAAAATTTACTATTTTTATAGTAAATTTTTCAAAAATTTACTATTTTTATAGTAAATTTTTGAAAAATAGTAAATTTTTGAAAAATTTACTATAAAAATAGTAAATTTTTGAAAAATTTACTATAAAAATAGTAAATTTTTGAAAAATTTACTATTTTTCAAAAATTTACTATAAAAATAGTAAATTTTTGAAAAATTTACTATAAAAATAGTAAATTTTTGAAAAATTTACTATAAAAATAGTAAATTTTTATAGTAAATTTTTCAAAAATTTACTATTTTTATAGTAAATTTTTTAAAAATTTACTATTTTTATACTAAATTTTTCAAAAATTTACTATTTTTATACTAAATTTTTCAAAAATTTACTATTTTTATAGTAAATTTTTCAAAAATTTACTATTTTTATAGTAAATTTTTCAAAAATTTACTATTTTTATAGTAAATTTTTCAAAAATTTACTATTTTTATAGTAAATTTTTCAAAAATTTACTATTTTTATAGTAAATTTTTTAAAAATTTACTACTTTTATAGTAAATTTAATAAAAATTTACTATTTTTATAGTAAATTTTTTAAAAATTTACTATTTTTATACTAAATTTTTCAAAAATTTACTATTTTTATAGTAAATTTTTCAAAAATTTACTATTTTTATAGTAAATTTTTCAAAAATTTACTATTTTTCAAAAATTTACTATAAAAATAGTAAATTTTTGAAAGATTTACTATAAAAATAGTAAATTTTTGAAAAATTTACTATAAAAATAGTAAATTTTTGAAAAATTTAGTATAAAAATAGTAAATTTTTAAAAAATTTACTATAAAAATAGTAAATTTTTGAAAAATTTACTATAAAAATTTACTATTTTTATAGTAAATTTTTCAAAAATTTACTATTTTTATAGTAAATTTTTCAAAAATTTACTATTTTTATAGTAAATTTTTGAAAAATAGTAAATTTTTGAAAAATTTACTATAAAAATAGTAAATTTTTGAAAAATTTACTATAAAAATAGTAAATTTTTGAAAAATTTACTATAAAAATAGTAAATTTTTGAAAAATTTACTCTAAAAATAGTAAATTTTTGAAAAATTTACTATAAAAATAGTAAATTTTTGAAAAATTTACTATAAAAATAGTAAATTTTTGAAAAATTTACTAAAAAAATAGTAAATTTTTGAAAAATTTACTATAAAAATAGTAAATTTTTGAAAAATTTACTATAAAAATAGTAAATTTTTGAAAAATTTACTATAAAAATAGTAAATTTTTGAAAAATTTACTATAAAAATAGTAAATTTTTGAAAAATTTACTATAAAAATAGTAAATTTTTGAAAAATTTACTATAAAAATAGTAAATTTTTGAAAAATTTACTATAAAAATAGTAAATTTTTGAAAAATTTACTATAAAAATAGTAAATTTTTGAAAAATTTACTATAAAAATAGTAAATTTTTGAAAAATTTACTATAAAAATAGTAAATTTTTGAAAAATTTACTATAAAAATAGTAAATTTTTGAAAAATTTACTATAAAAATAGTAAATTTTTGAAAAATTTACTATAAAAATAGTAAATTTTTGAAAAATTTACTATAAAAATAGTAAATTTTTGAAAAATTTACTATAAAAATAGTAAATTTTTGAAAAATTTACTATAAAAATAGTAAATTTTTGAAAAATTTACTATAAAAATAGTAAATTTTTGAAAAATTTACTATAAAAATAGTAAATTTTTGAAAAATTTACTATAAAAATAGTAAATTTTTGAAAAATTTACTATAAAAATAGTAAATTTTTGAAAAATTTACTATAAAAATAGTAAATTTTTGAAAAATTTACTATAAAAATAGTAAATTTTTGAAAAATTTACTATAAAAATAGTAAATTTTTGAAAAATTTACTATAAAAATAGTAAATTTTTGAAAAATTTACTATAAAAATAGTAAATTTTTGAAAAATTTACTACAAAAATAGTAAATTTTTGAAAAATTTACTATAAAAATAGTAAATTTTTGAAAAATTTACTATAAAAATAGTAAATTTTTGAAAAATTTACTATAAAAATAGTAAATTTTTGAAAAATTTACTATAAAAATAGTAAATTTTTGAAAAATTTACTATAAAAATAGTAAATTTTTGAAAAATTTACTATAAAAATAGTAAATTTTTGAAAAATTTACTATAAAAATAGTAAATTTTTGAAAAATTTACTATAAAAATAGTAAATTTTTGAAAAATTTACTATAAAAATAGTAAATTTTTGAAAAATTTACTATAAAAATAGTAAATTTTTGAAAAATTTACTATAAAAATAGTAAATTTTTGAAAAATTTACTATAAAAATAGTAAATTTTTGAAAAATTTACTATAAAAATAGTAAATTTTTGAAAAATTTACTATAAAAATAGTAAATTTTTGAAAAATTTACTATAAAAATAGTAAATTTTTGAAAAATTTACTATAAAAATAGTAAATTTTTGAAAAATTTACTATAAAAATAGTAAATTTTTGAAAAATTTACTATAAAAATAGTAAATTTTTGAAAATTTTACTATAAAAATAGTAAATTTTTGAAAATTTTACTATAAAAATAGTAAATTTTTGAAAAATTTACTATAAAAATAGTAAATTTTTGAAAAATTTACTATAAAAATAGTAAATTTTTGAAAAATTTACTATAAAAATAGTAAATTTTTGAAAAATTTACTATAAAAATAGTAAATTTTTGAAAAATTTAATATAAAAATAGTAAATTTTTGAAAAATTTACTATAAAAATAGTAAATTTTTGAAAAATTTACTATAAAAATAGTAAATTTTTGAAAAATTTACTATAAAAATAGTAAATTTTTGAAAAATTTACTATAAAAATAGTAAATTTTTGAAAAATTTACTATAAAAATAGTAAATTTTTGAAAAATTTACTATAAAAATAGTAAATTTTTGAAAAATTTACTATAAAAATAGTAAATTTTTGAAAAATTTACTATACAAATAGTAAATTTTTGAAAAATTTACTATAAAAATAGTAAATTTTTGAAAAATTTCCTATAAAAATAGTAAATTTTTGAAAAATTTCCTATAAAAATAGTAAATTTTTGAAAAATTTCCTATAAAAATATTAAATTTTTGAAAAATTTCCTATAAAAATAGTAAATTTTTGAAAAATTTCCTATAAAAATAGTAAATTTTTGAAAAATTTCCTATAAAAATAGTAAATTTTTGAAAAATTTCCTATAAAAATAGTAAATTTTTGAAAAATTTCCTATAAAAATAGTAAATTTTTGAAAAATTTCCTATAAAAATAGTAAATTTTTGAAAAATTTCCTATAAAAATAGTAAATTTTTGAAAAATTTCCTATAAAAATAGTAAATTTTTGAAAAATTTCCTATAAAAATAGTAAATTTTTGAAAAATTTCCTATAAAAATAGTAAATTTTTGAAAAATTTCCTATAAAAATAGTAAATTTTTGAAAAATTTCCTATAAAAATAGTAAATTTTTGAAAAATTTCCTATAAAAATAGTAAATTTTTGAAAAATTTCCTACAAAAATAGTAAATTTTTGAAAAATTTCCTATAAAAATAGTAAATTTTTGAAAAATTTCCTATAAAAATAGTAAATTTTTGAAAAATTTCCTATAAAAATAGTAAATTTTTGAAAAATTTCCTATAAAAATAGTAAATTTTTGAAAAATTTCCTATAAAAATAGTAAATTTTTGAAAAATTTCCTATAACAATAATAAATTTTTGAAAAATTTCCTATAAAAATAGTAAATTTTTGAAAAATTTCCTATAAAAATAGTAAATTTTTGAAAAATTTCCTATAAAAATAGTAAATTTTTGAAAAATTTCCTATAAAAATAGTAAATTTTTGAAAAATTTCCTATAAAAATAGTAAATTTTTGAAAAATTTACTATAAAAATAGTAAATTTTTGAAAAATTTACTATAAAAATAGTAAATTATTGAAAATTTTTTATAAAAATAGTAAATTTTTGAAAAATTTACTATAAAAATAGTAAATTTTTGAAAAATTTACTATAAAAATAGTAAATTTTTGAAAAATTTACTATAAAAATAGTAAATTTTTGAAAAATTTACTATAAAAATAGTAAATTTTTGAAAAATTTACTATAAAAATAGTAAATTTTTGAAAAATTTACTATAAAAATAGTAAATTTTTGAAAAATTTACTATAAAAATAGTAAATTTTTGAAAAATTTACTATAAAAATAGTAAATTTTTGAAAAATTTACAATAAAAATAGTAAATTTTTGAAAAATTTACTATAAAAATAGTAAATTTTTGAAAAATTTACTATAAAAATAGTAAATTTTTGAAAAATTTACTATAAAATAGAAAAATTTTGAAAAACTTCCTATAAAATAGTAAATTTTTAAAAAATTTCGTATAAAAATAAAAACATTTCTAATAAATTTTCTATGAAAAGAATAAGTTTTTAAGAAATTTCTAAACGAATAGTAAATTTTTAAAAAAATTAAAAAAAATAGTCAATTTTGGAAAAATTTCCTAGAAAAATGGTGCAATTTTGAAAATTTAAAAATAGTTAATTTTTGTTAAATTTACTATAAAGATTGCAAATTTTTTTTAAAAATTTCCTATAAAAATAGTAAATTTTGGAAAAAAAAGACATGTTAATATCTTTAAATAAGTGAATTTGAACTATAATTTAAAATTTTCTAATTTTTACCGCAATTAGAATACTTATGAAATTATTTATTTTAGATAATTGTAATTATAATTTCTCTTCAGTTATTAGTAAATCTAAATCAATTATTAGTAAATCTCAAGAAAATTATGAATATAATGTGGTTTTTCTTTAATATACCAAAATAAGCCACAAATCAAACAGATAAAATTTCTAAATTAGTGGTTTTTATGATTATTACTATTCAGAATAACATTTATTTGTACCTTCTTATAATGACTGTCGATTTAGATAGTTTTTCTTTTTATACCACAAACAATTAAACAAAATTTGCTTTTTAAATTCTAAATCAAAGTAATTAGTTAATAATTTAATATCCACTCGAGTCATTTATTATAAAGATAATATGAAATATTAATTGTTACGTATAAAACTAAATTGTTAAATTAAAACTGGAATTTGCTAATTTTAGTTTTAGGTATCATACTTTGAAATCTATTTTTCAAATGACTATTTCTATGCTGTTGATTTCTCCCAAACATTTCGAAATTATAATAGAAATTTGCAATTCAGTCTAAATATAAAATTTCCTTAATTGAACAAGCCATAAGTAAATAGTTTTTGTAGAATAACAACTCACACAAAAATTTTAAAACTAATGGAAATAAATTTTTATTTAAAATTTAGGCTCCACTGTGAATAATATGCCAATACACAAGCTCAAATTAAGGCTAATGTTATTATTTACAGGGAATTAGATGTTTTAAAAATTTTTCTAATAGGATGTTTTTCAAAAATTGATTCAACAATTTGTAGAAAATTTTTCTAAAATTATGTATTTATTAAAAAATGATTTGTAAATTTTACATTTATAGAGAATTTCTTACCTTTTGAATAAATTCATATAAATTTTGTAAAGAATTCTTTAAAATAAAAATAGTAAACTTTTGAAAAAAATCTTAAAAAATAGTGAATTTTTCAACAATTTCCTATAAAAATTGTAAATTTTTGAAAAATTTCCTATAGAAATAGTAAATTTTTGATAAATTTCCTATAGAAATAGTAACTTTTTAGAAAAATTTCCTATAAAAATACTAAATTTTTGAAAAATTTCCAATAAAAATTTTAAAGTTTTTAAAAATTTCCTGTAAAAAAAATAATTTTTTTTTAAATTTCCTATGAAAATAGTAAATTTTTGAAAATTTCCTATAAAAATAGTAAATTTTTGAAAAATTTCCTATAAAAATAGAAAATTTTAAAAAAAAATTCCTATAAAAATACTAAATTTTTGAAAAATTTTCTATAAAAATAGTAAATCTTTGAAAAATTTCCTATAAAAATAGTAAATTTTTGAGAAATTTCCAATGAAAATAATACATTTTTGAAAAATTTCCTACAAATAGTTAATTTTTGAAAAATTTCCTGTAAAAATAGTAAATTTTTGAAAAATTTTCTATAAAAATAGTAAATTTTTGAAAATTTTCCTATAAAAATAGTCAATTTTTGAAAAATTTCCTATAAAAATAGTAAATTTTTGAAAAATTTCCTATAAAAATAGTAAATTTTTGAAAAATTTCCTATAAAAATAGTAAATTTTTAAAAAAATTTTCTATAAAAATAATAAATTTTTGGAAAATAGTAAATTTTTGAAAAATCTCCTATAAAAAAAAAGTAAATTTTTGAAAAATTTAATAAAAAAAATGCTAAATTTTTTAAAAATTTCCTATAAAAATACCAAATTTTTGAAAAATTTCCTATAAAAATAAGAAATTTTTGAAAAATAGTAAATTTTTGAAAAATTTCCTATAAAAAATATTAAATTTTTTAAAAATCTCCTATAAAAAATAGTAAATTTTCGAAAAATTTTCTATAAAAAATAGTAAATTTTTGAAAAATTTGCTATACAAAATAGTAAATTTTTGAAAAATTTCCTATAAACCATAGTAAATTTTTAAAAAATTACTTATAAAAATAGACAATTTTTGAAAAACTTTCTATAAAAATAGTAAATTTTTAAAAAAAATTCCAATAAAAAATGGTAAATTTTTGAAAAATTTCCTATAAAAAATTGTGAATTTTTGAAAAATATTCTATAAAAAGTAATAAATTTTTGAAAATTTTCCTATAAAAATAGTTAACTTTTGAAAAACTTTCTATAAAAATAGTAAATTTTTGAAAAAATTCCTATAAAAATGGTAAATTTTTGAAAAACTTCCTATAAAAATAGTAACTTTTTAAAAAAAATTCCTATAAAAATAGTAAATTTTTGAAAAATTTCCTATAAAAATAGTAAATTTTTGAAAAATTTCCTATAAAAATAGTCAATTTTTTTTAAATTTCCTATAAAAATAGTAAATTTTTTAAAAATTTCCTATAAAAATAGTAAATTTTTTAAAAATTTCCTATAAAAATAGTAAATTTTTGAAAATTTTCCTATAAAAATAGAAAATTTTTGAAAAATTTCTCATAAGAATAGGAAATTTTTTAAAAATTTCCTCTAAAAATAGGAAATTTCAGAAAAATTTCTTATAAAAATAGTAAATTTTTGAAAAATTTCCTATCAAAATAGTAAATTTTTGAAAAATTTCCTATAAAAGTAGTAAATTTTTGAAAAATTTCCTATAAAAAAATTAAATTTTTGAAAAATTTCTTATAAAATAGTAAATTTGTAAAAACTTCCTAAAAAACGGAATTTTTTGAAAAATTTCGTTTAAAAATATTAAATTTTTGAAAAATTTCCTATAAAAATAGTAAATTTTTGAAAAATTTCCTATAAAAAAGTACATTTTTGAAAAATTTCCTATAAAACTAGTAAATTTCTGAAAAATTTTCTATAAAAATAGTAAATTTTTGAAAAGTTTCCTAAAAGATTAGTAAATTTTTTAAAAATTTCCAATAAAAATTATAAATTTTTAAAAAAATTTCCTAAAAAAAATAAAACATTTTTTAAATATTTCCTAAAAAAAATAGTAAATTTTTGAAAAATTTCCTAAGAAAATAGTAAATTTTTGAAAAATTTCCTAAAAAAAATTGTTAATTTTAAAAAATTTTCTATAAAAATAGTAAATTTTAGAAAAATTTCCTATAAAAATAGTAAATTTTTGAAAAATTTTCTATAAAAAATAAATTTTTGTAAAATTTCGTAAAAAAAATTGTTTGAAAAATTTCTATGACTTGTTCTTAATTAACTCTGTCTTTTTTTAGTGTATCAGACTGTAATTAGTTTTTGTAAAATTTCCTACAAAATAGTTAATTTTTACGAAATTACCGATAAATATTGAATTTTGGAAAAATTGCTTATAAGTAGTAATTTTTTTGACAAATTTAATATAAATAATGAATTTTAGAATAAGTCTTACCTAAAAGTAAAAATTTGGAAAACTCCTTTAAAAAGTGAATTTTTGAATTATTATTATCTTGTTTATTTTCGAAGTTTTGTATACATTTTTGCTTTATCCAATTATATATGAATATTGCACATTAAATACTCTATAATGAATATGAAATTTTGATCCTGTTGTGGTAGTAATTTGTTTTGCATTCATAAGTTTTGTTGAAAAGGCGTTAATTTATATGGTATTATTTCGGATTTCGCATATCCATTTATAAATGCTTATATGTATTTATGTATGTATGAAAAAGTTTTTTATTTTATTACGTTTCCGAGCCTTTTTAGCATGTAGTGTAATGGAAAATATTATTCAATATTTTTGGCTCATTTTCCAAATACATTACGTTAATGGTTTTTTGTGTATTATGTGAAAAGTGTAAAATATTATATCGGCATAGTTAGTCCAAAGTTGTATTGGGGAAAATGTTTAACAAAATTTTGTGAAATTCAAAATATCGTCTGCTTAATATGCAAACCAAAGCCAAATCAACTTTTTTAATTAAATTGCGGTTTTTTGTAAAAAAAATTGATTCTATCATTCATTTTTGTAAGAAAAGCTGCTAAATCCTGTATAATGTAATATATTTTTGGATTTGAAATATAATTAATATATCGTCGGCTTAAAATACTAACCTGCTAAATCCACTTTTTAAGTAAATTTAGATTTTGATGTCATATGGTAAAGAACCAGCATATAAGTTTCTTTAATTTGATTCTTAAAGATTTGATAAGAAAAACAGCTAAATCCAAGAAAAACACTCTAATTCTATTTTTGAGAATTAAAAAATATTAAATATAATTTTGAAATATAATAAGTTTTTTGACTCCTCTGTAAAATTTGCTAAAAGTGAGTTAGTAGGTTTGCGTATTAAGTAGACGGCATAATACAGTTTTGATATATAATAAGTTTTAGTCTCCCTTGTAAAAAGTGCTGAAAGGAGATTTCGTACTAAGTCAACAATATTGTTTGCTTTTCTGTATTTATCAATATTTTTTTTAAGATTTTCCATATCAAACAACCATAACCACCTGTAGCATGCCTACCGGATGCATTTTAATTTCATTTAATTTTTAGCCTTTTTTTAATGTTTGGTTTTAATGCGAAAAAGCCCAAAATCATAGGTATAAATAAAAATATTCCTCATTGCAGTGGTATTTAATTTTAAGATTTATGTGATTTATATTTATTATTGTAACAATTGTTATTTTTCAATCGATAAATGTTTATGACTATTTGTGCATAATATGTTTGTATATTTTACATAATGTATACTTTTGTTCATATTGTGTAACAAATAAACCGAATTTTAATGAAAATATCAATAATTTCAATTTGATAATTGAAAAAGTGTAAACAGAAATTTTCAACATAATTAATTTTGAAGGATTTGAAGTGTGTGCAATTATTTATCTAGTGAAAAATAAATAAGAATTTACCCAGCAAAAAAAATTTAAAAATATTTAAATAGTAACAAAATTTTCTAATTACTTTAACAACTCTTATACGACTCTTATACGAGTAATACAAATATACAAACAAATAATTAAAGATTTTTACTAGTAATCAGAATTATTTTCTCAAATTTAAATTTTCTCCTATTCATTTCTTTTTCTAGAAATACCCTCTAATTCTTAACGAGTTATAAAAATATCAAAGTATTATAGTAGGAATTTTGTATGGAATATTTTAATTATAAGCTTGTCATAGCTATATTTTTCGTTTATGAATAAGAGGGATAGTTTTTAGTTATTAAACAAAAATACATATTTTGGGCAAGCAGCTAAATAAACACTTCTTGTACGTATGTATGTGTCTAAACAAATATCGCCTAAAAGTACATATTAAATTAAAATTTATTTATTCATAGAATAACAAATACAATTATAAACAAGTACTTTTTAAAAGTTTAAACTACAAAATAAACCTACTTTTCGTAAAAATATTAAAATTATACAAATGAAACCATTTCCATAGAAATTGTGGTTTTATTTTTTTGCATTTTATATGACTAATTGCTCAATTGGTTTCCCATAGTTCATTATTTCTTAGAAAATAACAATTATGAAAATTTATATTGTTTTCAACAAAAGGTTTCATATTTAATTTCATACATAGAACTCCAGCACACAATATTGACAGCATTTTATGGAACATAATAAAAACTTGAATTGAAATAGCTACCGCTCCAGTAATTATTAAAATAATAATTAGCTTTCTTTTTCAGGTTGAATTTTTTTCCCTCAGGATGTGCATTAGCATATGAGGGAAAATTGCAAAATAGTTTTTTTTATATATTTCATTAGACCTAAGTAAATTAAAATTAAATTTCAATGATCGGGTCAACTGTAGAAAAGCTTAAAACTGCAGAAAAGCTTAAAACATTGTTTAAGTCAGAGGGAAAAAAGACAATAAATACTAGAAGAAGGAGATGAGTTAACAGTTTGAAAATTTTCGATCCAATGTTGTCCTTAGTGAACCAGCTCACTATAGTATTTGTGCTACCTCTTTTAAAAACCTATTGATGAAGTTCTATAGAGAATAGTCTAGGTTTTTAGAATTAGTAATTTTTTTCAAGAAAAAGTTATATTATCTGTTATCAAAAAGGTATTAAAATGTGATTAATGTTCTAAAAAAAACGAAAAGTGATGATTTTTTTCATCAAACTCAAAATGCATCAATATAGTTTCACAGCTTTAATCTTGATGTCTATTTAATTAATATGTAGAACTTTGGTTTTAGTCTGCCGAAGAAAATAACTTCAACTTCTTCTCGAATATAGCTTAGAATATATCAAGAAATCAATAAAGCTCTACAAAATTCAGTGTTTTCGTTTTTCTTTGGACAAAAACTATGTTGACTGGCTTCTGCTTGATTCTCCCACAATAACCATATGAAAGGTAAAAGTCTCTTCTTTACATTAAGCGAAAAAAATTTACTTAACTTTACCGATCGTAGAACAAAGTTAAAAATTTTCTGAAAAAAGTCATGTAAATTGTTACGCATAATTTAAGCAAAAAGTGTTGCAGTCGTTTAGGCGTCACTTTTTAATCAAATTGAATTTAAGTGTAAGTTCCATGGGAGTAGACGGATTTCAATCAAAATTAGTGGAGTTTTTGTTTAGGTCAACCAATATATACAAAGAAGAAAAATAAGTGATAAGGGGTCCAAAACAGGTACACCAAGGAGTCGACGGATTTCAACCAAAATTGCTTGAGCTCTTTGTTAGATAAACTTATTCAAAATTATTTCAAATTCTGTTGAGAATTCCGGCTTATACATTGAGAAAAAATGGGAGTCGAAGGCAGGTACCATAAAGAGCCAAGGGATCTCAATTAAAATTTCTATAGGTCTTTCATGGATCAATTAATAGATGTGTGCCGAGTTTTTTTAATTCCGATAAGAATTGCGGCTTATATATTGAAAAAAAATGGTGAAAAATGAGGATCCATTTTCACAATTTTTTTGACCCAAAGAGTCAACTGATTTCAACCAAAAATACCAGACCTTTTTTAGATTAATTTCATCAAATTATATTAAGAATTGTGGATTGTTCATCGAAAAAAAAATAGGTGTAAAATGAGGCTCCAGTTAATTTCATCCAAAATTAGTAGAGCTCTTTTCTAAATTAATTAATAGACGTGTGTTGAATTTTACCAAATTCTGTTGAGAACAAATGGGGACCCAAGGAGTATCGAAATTTGTTAGCATTTACCTTATCTATATAAAGTCATCCGCATAATTCCCAAGTTCGATTCCCGGCCAGACCCACTTGAAACTCAACTAGTCACTGGTTATTGAGCATAAGGCTATATAAAACTTTTCTAACTAACGTATTTGCCGTTCGGAGCCGGAATGAAAACGTAGGTCCCTTTCAATGAGGATGCAACTCATTGACTGACAGCAGTAACCCTTGTTTCAATTGGAATATCGAGGAAATTATGTATGTATGTATATTGTAATTGGGGGTTTCTGTCTAGGGACTGCTTAAAATGTGGCCTAACTGGTATTTGTTCAAAATTTGGTACAGTGATTTAAATTTACATAAAGAGTATTTGTTTTAAATTTCATGAAAAAATATTTATATTTGTGGCCAATATATCAATTCCGTGAAGTGGGACCTATGGGAGGTACCATAAACAATGGACCGATTTTGACGAATTTCAATAGCCATTATCAAAAAAATGATCTGAGCCAAATTTCATCAAATTATCTTTAGAATTGCGACCTGTAGTTTGATTACAAGGTTTACATGGGGGTCCAGCCAGCCAGCCGTCCATCCAGACGGACGGACGGACATCGCTAAATCGACTCAGAAAGTGATTCTAAGCCTATTGGTATACTAAAAGGTGGATTCAAGAAAATATTTCCATGCGTTACATACATCAGCACAAACTTATAATACCCTTTCCATCTATGGTGGTGAAGGGTATAAAAATTTATTTGTTGGCACAAGCGAGTCTTTATGACATACTTTTGGTATCTAGACACGTTCAGATTGGTGTGTTTACAAAAGTTGTTTAGCTTTAACGTGGCTACAATTTTCTCAAATATATTGTAGGAAAAATCAGGTTTTCCAAAAAGTTATGAACAAAAAATTTAAGACAAAAAAAAAATTATCTTTAACTTAAAAAAAAAAAAGTATAAGATCAAATATATTTTTATCATCAGGTTTTAGCAGAAAATATTTGCCATGCTCTTGGCTACATTTTTGCCGAATCTAGTTAAGCTATATTTTTAAGTGCAGATTGCAGATGCTATTTGGTAAAAACTGATGAAACCTTTTTTAGGCATCATGCCAATATTGGGAAACTTTGGAGGCCCATAAAAATAAAACGGTAACTAAATTAGCTAAACTGAGTACAGGGTTTTACTACTTTTTTAAGGACCCATATAGTCACGATCTTGCATTTTTCAAAACATGTTCATTTGGTGTGTAGTGTAACTAAAACTTTAGCCAACTCATATATAAAATGTTTACCTTTACAGTAAAGCTATATTCCGATTAGAAGAATTTTTTAAAAGATTATACAAAATCATATTTAAAGCTATTTAGCATATATTTTATACACACGTAAGATTTCTTGACACGATTTTATGATTTATTCATGAAAAATTTTTCTAACTTGAACATAGCAATTATGATGCATTGAATTTTTGAATTTTTTGCGCAGAAAAAAACTCATAAGACAAGAAATCTTATTAGTTCCTTTCTAAAGCGCAATTATTAGGAAAATGTTTAACTTTTCCTATGAAGTAAGTTCGAAAATAATATTACCATGCGTAGCTTACATTCTTCTTTTATAACACTTTTAAGTACTTGTGTAAATGGTTTTATGCAAAAGCTATAGACATATACATATAAGGTAGTTTCATTTTTGTTAGCTAATTAGCGTTTTGAATTTCTTCTTCATACATATTTACAGACCTAGATATAGCATCTATTTTAAAGACCTAGTAAGTAGAGATGGAAATTTGTGTAAATGCTTGTATCGTATAAGTGCTTATCTTAATTTTAAAATGGAGAAGATAGAAATCCTTTATACAGAAAGGAATTGTGATTAGTACTTTCAGTATTTTTATTTAATAATACAATTTGTTCAGTTACTAAATAAAAAATAGCCTTTTTTCCTCTACCACAACGCATTAGGTCTAAAGCTTGTTGCCGTCACCAGAACATAAATCGTAGAAATATACAATTTATATGGGATGTACGTAACATAAAAATCCAATATCCAATATCAATGTGATTGTCTGTGCAAAATTTTATCAAAATACTTTGATAAAAAGCTTAATATGAACATCTAGCCAAACAGGTGAACGGACTCATGAATCGATTCTGATTCTGGTATACCTTAAGGTTCTCAGACCAATATTTCTATCATTATACACATCAACACAAACCAGTGACCGTAACTGCTTTAAAAAATAAAAGTCAAAAATAACTATTGTTTGTGCTCAAAAAAATAAAAGTCAAATAATAACTTTTATTCATGCTCGAAAAAATAAAAGTCAAAAATAACTGTTATTTTTGCTCGAAAAAAAAGTTAAAAACTAACTTTTATTTTTGCTCGAAAAAAATAAAAGTAAAAAATAACTGTTACTTTTGCTCATAAAAGTCAAAAATAACTATTGTTTGTGCTCAAAAAAATAAAAGTCAAATATTAACTTTTATTCATGCTCGAAAAAATAAAAGTCAAAAATAACTGTTATTTTTGCTCGAAAAAAATAAAAGTAAAAAATAACTGTTACTTTTGCTCAAAAAAATAAAATTCAAAAAATAACTGTTATTTTTTTCAAAAAAATAAAAATCAAAAGCATTGCATTTTATGAAAGTTTGGTCATAGACTATAAAAATAGTATGCTTGGTTTTATTCTCCGACATTTCCTTGTGATTGCTTTTCTTAATCAGAAATTCAAAAATAACAGTTATTACAGAGTACGACAGTAGTTGGTACACATGATAAATGTTAACAGAATATGAAAATAGGCTTAAAATAAAGCAATATGTATCTCGGCGTTTTGCTGTAGCACGTCAGAATTTTATGAAAATCGATTTTAAAGATTCGAAGGAGCGTGGAGGTTCACTTGTAACGTAATACTATTATAAAAAGTTCTATAAAAATAGAATGGGTGAACCGATTGTCAACCAGGTACTATAAAATTTATATGGGATGTATGTAACATAAAAATCCAATTTCCAATATTAATGTGATTGTCTGTGCAAAATTTTATCAAAATATTTTGATAAAAAGCTTAATATGAAGGAATCGATTCTGATTCTGGTATACCTTAAGGGTCTCAGACCAATATTTATATCATTATACACATCAACACAAACCAGTGGCCGTAAGTGCTTTAAAAAACAAAAGTCAAAAATAACTATTGTTTGTGCTCAAAAAAATAAAAGTCAAAAAATAACTTTTATTCATGCTCGAAAGAATAAAAGTCAAAAATAACTGTTAGTTTTGCTCGAAAAAAAGTTAAAAACTAACTTTTATTTTTGCTCGAAAAAAATAAAAGTAAAAAATAACTGTTACTTTTGCTCAAAAAAATAAAAATCAAAAAATAACTGTTCTTTTTTTCTAAAAAATAAAAATCAAAAGCATCGCATTTTATGAAAATTTGATCATAGACTATAAAAATAGTATACTTGGTTTTATTCTCCGACATTTCCTTGTGGTTGCTTTTCTTAATCAGAAATTCAAAAATAACAGTTATTACAGAGTACGACAGTAGTTGGTACACATGAGAAATGTTAACAGAATATGAAAATAGGCTTAAAATAAAGCAATATGAATCTCGGCGTTTTGCTGTAGCACGTCAGAATTTTAAGAAAATCGATTTTAAAGATTCGAAGGAGCGTGGAGGTTCACTTGTAACGTAATACTATTATAAAAAGTTCTATAAAAATAGAATGGGTGAACCGATTGTCAACCAGGTACTATAAAATTTATATGGGATATATGTAACATAAAAATCCAATTTCCAATATTAATGTGAGTGTCTGTGCAAAATTTTATCAAAATATTTTGATAAAAAGCTTAATATGAATATCTAGCCAAACAGGTGAACGAACTCAGGAATCGATTCTGATTCTGGTATACCTTAAGGGTCCCAGACCAATATTTATATCATTATACACATCAACACAAACCAGTGGCCGTAACTGCTTTAAAAAACAAAAGTCAAAAATAACTGTTGTTTGTGCTCAAAAAAATAAAAGTCAAAAAATAACTTTTATTCATGCTCGAAAAATTAAAGTCAAAAATAACTGTTATTTTTGCTCGAAAAAACAAAGTTAACAACTAACTTTAATTTTTGCTCGAAAAAAATAAAAGTTAAAAAAATAAATTTTTTTCTAAGAAATAACAATCAAAAGCATCGCATTTTATGAATGTTTGGTCCAAGACTATCAAAATAGTATACTTGGTTTTATTCTCCGACATTTCCTTGAGGTTGCTTTTCTTAATCAGAAATTCAAAAATAACAGTTATTACACAGTACGACAGTGGTTGGTACACATGAGAAAAAAATAGGCTTAAAATAAAGAAATATGTGTCTCGGCGTTTTGCCGTAGTACGTCAGAATTTTAAGAAAATCGATTTTAAAGATTCAAAGGACCGTGGAGATTCACTTGATGACTTGAGCCAGTTTTCATAAGGGAATTAAATTTGAATTTGTTTTTATTTGTTGTTTCCGCTAGATGGCGCTTTAATTTTCATGCAAAATTGAAAAATATCCAACAAATTTAATGTAATTCAATGTAATGTAAATGAATGATCGACCGCCATATGGTTCAAATCCCAAACGACTTGTTTTAATTTTTTCTAATTGCAGAATTGTATTTTTAATGAATTTGGTACATTTTTTTGTATATTTTTTGAATTTAACATGAAAATTAAAGCGCCATCTAGCGGAAAACAACAAATAAAAACAAATTCAAATACTCTTTTCATTATATCGGCCGGTATCTCTTGAATAAAATTATAAATATTGGCTTTTATAGTACATATCTCTATCAACATGAGCCCTAACATGGTTCAACGAAAAGTTAGCTAAAAGCGTTAAATCTTACGATCTAGACCTTAAACGTGGAACAAGTTATAAATTTAGCTGAAAAAAAACCGATAATTAGACAGATCTAGGTCCAACAAAATGACAGTTATCAAAATGATTTTAAATCGAAAAATTGTCTACTAAATATAATTCCATTGACTTACTTTTTTTGTGATTTTATTTTATAAACTATACTCTTAAGCTATATACAATATGTAACTAAATAACTCTAATAACCGTGTTTGCCATAACCCCCATGACCGCCTTGATGACCACCATAACCACCTTGATTGCCGCCATAACCACCTTGATGACCGCCATGACCACTTTGGCCGCCATAACCACCTTGGTGACCTCCGTGACCACCTTGTCCGCCAAAACCTCCTTGATGACCCCCGTGACCATCTTGATGTCCATCGAAACCGCCATGACCGCCTTGGTGACCACCTAATCCACCTTGATGACCGCCATAGCCACCGGCTTGGTGTCCTCCATAGCCACCGGCTTGGTGTCCTCCATAGCCACCTTGATTACCACCATGACCACCACCATAACCGCCTTGGTGACCATGTCCACCATTAGGCAAGGCCAAAGCAATACCAAATAAGGCTACAAGAACAATCTAAAATAGGAGAAAATTTGAGTAATTCTTTCACAAAATTAAAATTAAAATTTCAAAAAATTTGTGAATTTTTACTTCCTATTTTATTAACGAAAAATGTTATTTTCAAAGGCTTATTGTACTATTTAATATCGTATAGAAATTTTGATTTATAACCTTGATATACATTTTTTTGTTTATGAATAAGACTACTTTTAAAAATATTTTTATGTTTTTTTTTCAATATTTACCACAAATTTTGCCATTCTATTCTTTTTTAGAAATTGATAACTTTTCACTGTTTTAACTGCAAATTTAATTTAATAAATTATTTGGTAATGCTCGATATTTATACCAAATTTTTGTTTTTAAATCAAATATGTTTGTTTATAATTAAAGAATACAAATTAAATATTTCTTAGAATCAAAACAAATGACCACTCACATTTACATACACACATGGTTATATGTTTGTATGATTGTGTATATTGAATCTCTTATCATCAGTCCCACTGTTTTCACTCTAAGTTTCAAAGCATCAACAAAAATATAATTACGCAAAAGTAAACTCAAGCTTAATTAAAATGACCACAATAATTTAGGGTATTTTTGATAAAACTTTTTATTTACTACAAACAAATAAGATTATCATATGAAAGAAAGATCTTTCAGTGAAACAAATTTCTTATATCTATTACTTATTTTAAGAGGGTGTTCTGTCTCTTATCTTTTAGAAATAATTAATTATGTTTAGGCCTTTTCGCACGTTTTATTTATAAATTTAAACACAAGAACAATAATGCATTAATAATAATTATTTAAAGTAAACAATAACTTGTTCAAACACATAAACAATAAACTAATACTGATTTTTATTGCGAAAGCGAAATTTTCTTATAAAAATAAGACAATTTGTAATAAACTTTCTGCAAATTAAGAATTAACAAGTAAGAGTGTTATATTCGGCTGTTCCGAATCTTATATACCCACCATCAACTTGTGCTAAATTTAGAAGTATGTATCTCTCATATATCTACGAGAGTGCAGCTAATTCAAAATGTGGACCAAATTCGAAAAAAACTGTTACGCTAGTTGGTATTGTTAGTGAAATATTTCGACTAAATTCGGTTGCGGTAGTATAGTTAGTATAGTTCAACATTTAAAAGCATCTACGTGGTTTCCCCAGTATTTACTTTGAACAAAATTCGGTATCGTAACCTGGGGCCAAATTACGGCATTCGATATCGATCGTAATCTTAGATATTTCCAAAACATTTTTATAGCATACTTTAAGGATAATCAAAATTATTTAAAAGATGCACAGTTTACTTCAATTTTTTCAAGTTATTTGCCAAAAGATGAACAATAGTAAAAGAGTTTTAATTGAACTATATGTTTTTAAAAACTAATCAAAATGAATACCAAATTTCAATAAACTTTTTGCATCGAAGTAACTTTCTTCAACATCCCTAAAGTATACTTTACAATATTCGCTAAAAAGCCTGAGTTTTCGATCTATATCTATATAATGCGGTAATTTGGCACTTGGTATGTATGATTTTTCATTAATAAAATATTTAATGATTTTCGTTGAGCTTAATATATAGTTAGGGTAAACATGTTGATAGTAATACGACAGGTCGATATATTTTGTTAGGAGTTCCTAATGCATCTACTGTATATAAAGTCTGGACATACCTCCGAATCTTTTTGAATATATACATATTTGATTATATATATTTTAATTAATTGGCCTTTGCTACATATGAAAGCTATAGTGAAGTATTTGAACTAACTTCTCTATTCTAAATTTAGTCGTCATAGCTAATACAATTGTATTCAATTTTCTGATCGGGGTTATATGGGAGCTCTAACTAAATGTGAGCCGATTTCGTCTATTTTCAGACAGACATACAGACAGACAGACAGACAGATAGACAGACAGACAGACAGACAGACAGACAGACAGACAGACAGACAGATAGACAGACAGACAGACAGACAGACAGACAGACAGACACACAGACAGACAGAAAGAAAGAAAGAAAGAAAGAAAGAAAGAAAGAAAGACAGACAGACAGACAGGATTCGGAATATGCTTCAATGTTGGTTTTTAAGCCAATATTAAGGAAATTAGAAACGGAATGACAATCACAATATACCCCCCTTTCTTTTTGATGGTGGGTATGAAAATCATCATAATTGCTTTTATACCTGAAATTATTTAAACACCTTAAATAACAAAAAAAAGCCGACACTTAATGATTCTCGTAAGAAAAAGTGTGGTCATTTAAATGACTATAAAATCCTTGTATATGAGAAGATATTTAATTTGGATGGGTTTGGTGATGGTTGCATCTACTAAAATCAATTCTTAAACCGACATCACAGCTAAGTGGGCAATGAGGGCAAAAATAAATGGCGCAAGCTATAAAACTTTATTTCAAAAAACTTCTGTGAACTATTTGGTTCTACATCACAGTAATTGGAACAGAGTAACCATGATACAACACCAGAATAGTAAAGGAGTTGATTGCAAGTCAAATGTTAACATTTGATAATGTCTATTAAAAATTTCCTATAAAAATAAAAATTTTTCAAAAATTTATTAAAAAAGCTCAAAAGTTTAATAATTTCCTATTAAAAACTAAAATTTTCTTGAGAAAAGTTGTGAATTTGTTTAAAATAGAACACCTTTTGTTTAGTAAACATTGAATAATTAAAAAAATTTCTATAAAAAAAACTTTTGTGGTAATACACGTGAATAAATGAAAAGATATAGATAAAATTTTCGATTACTGCAACTGTAAAATTTTCTTTGAAAATTTCATAATGATAAATTTTTAAAAATATTTTAAATGGAAAAAGTTCTTTCAATATTTAAGCAACAAAATTTCCAATATAAAAATATTTCTATATGAAAATGTGCAAAATAAAAATTATATAAATAAACAAATTTTCTATGGAAAAATTGTTATAACTAAAAATGTTTTTATAGCAAAATTTTTATTGCTTAAAAATTTTTATAACCAACAAATTTTTTATTGAAAAATTTTTATTCCAAAAAAATTTTGTATAAATAAATTGTATAACAATATAAATTTATACACAAAAATTTTTATCACAAAACAAAAATCTTTTGTGACTAAAATTTTTATTGCAAAAAAAATTAAAATTTTTTATAAATAAAAAATTAAAATTTTTTATAAATAAAAAATTTTCTACATAACATTTTTTATAATTGAAAAATTTTTATAACTTACAAATTTTTTATAGAAAAATTTTTATAACTGAAAAAATTTCTTTAAAAAAAATTTAATTTAAAATTATTAAAAAATTTCTTGTAGTTATAAAACTAAAAAGTTTCCAAGACTTAGGACATTGTTTACATTTTTTTTAACATTTCTTAGAAATTAAAAAGTAGGTTTTTTGAAAAGTTCCAAGAAATGTAAAATTTGTACAACAACTATTTTTTTCAAATATTTTTAAAGTAGAACTAAAGCAATTTTAGGTATAACCTCTTATCAGTAAACCTACATTTTTCTTAAAGTGTTTAAGCTTCAAAATATAATTCCAAATCTCAAAAAAAAAACAAAAACATAAACAAATCTATATCAAACATAAATAATTCTCAATAAAATGAAGATTAAATGGAAATGTTTTAAAATGCACAAGTAAACTAAATTTCGTATATTTTTTCAGGGACAGAATTTTAGTTCTATGAACTACTTAATTTGATAAGAGTTCAACTTTTATATTTTATTTTAAGAATGGGTTTTTTTATAATGGTTGGGTTTTCTTCAAATGTTTCTTGGTGATCCTCAAACAAATGTACTAAAAATAACAATAACAGATTATAGTTTCTTTAAAATTACACCATACTACAAAGCTATTGATGAATATTATTCCTTAGTCTATAAAGAATTTGTGCTGATTTTTTTAGAATTTGATAAGCTTGACCCCTTTCTGTCTAGGGTCGAATGTCAAAGTTAAGACATTTTATTATACCCACCATCCAAAAGAATGGGGGTATATTGAAATTGTCATTCAGTTTGTAATTCCCTAATATTGGTTCAAAAATCAAAAGGGATATAAATTCTGAATTCTTATAAAATTCTAAGACGATTGAGCAATGTACGTCTGTCAGTCTGCAGAAAACACGATAACGCCCAAACGAAAGAAACTAGTCACTAATACTTGGCAAAGACATTACTCGTTTCTAACAAAATTTATACAGCCACGAAGATAATATTTGATATATAGAAGTTTTACATAATCACTAGGCAGCATATAAAATTTCATCGAAATCGGTTCACATTCAGCCATAGCTACTAAAACACTTATGGAAACTACATAAATTCCACCTAAAATACACTTAAATGCCAATAATTCTAAAACTATTATAGCTATAATCACTAGGAAGTCTTATGTCAATGCCAGCCAGTGTGCAAAATTTTGTCACAATCGGTCACCATTTGACCATAGCTCCCATATAAAAAACTTATGGAAACACAAAAATACATAAAGAAAAGGTTGTTTATGTCCGTCTGTCCGACAAAAGCACGATAGCTCCTTAACGAAAAGAGCTAGAGAGAGAAAATTTTACAAAAGTATTTTGGATATCTTGAAAAAGATGCGTGTTGAAAATGGACAAAATCGGTTCAAATTTAGTTAGAGCTCCCATATAACCCCATCCCGGGAAACACATTAGTGCTGATAAATTGAATATAGTTGTAATAGCTATGACGATTAAATTTAAAATAGGGAAGTTTTATGCAATTTTTGATCAGTTTATCAAATTTTATAGCAATCAGTCCATATTTGACTTTAGCTTTCATATAAAAAACACTCACGGAAACCAAAAATTTTAGCAAAGGCCAGTTACATGCTATTAAATTAGAAACTATGATAGCTATGGTCACTAAATTTTGCAAGAATAAGCTCTATATATATACCAGTCAGTGTGTAAAATTGTGTTACAATCGGTCAACATTTGGCTATAATTCTTGTATATATAACATCCCCTTTTTATATCTACAATCAAAAAGATTTGGAGGTACATTCATTATATTAAGATTGCGCCTATGAAATTAGATAGGCATTAATCAATGTTCAGCCCAGACTTTATATATGATGAATGCATTAGGAACTCCTGACGAAATATATGGATCTGCCGTATTACTATTAACGTGTTTAGCCTAACTAAATATTAAGCACAACGAAAAGTATTTAACAACTTATTAATGTAAAACTATACCCTGTTATGAGACAGAATTTTGATCAAAGTAAATTCTGGGGAAACCACTAAAATATTTTTAAATGTTGAACTATAAAGCTACGGCAACCGAATTTAGTCCAAAGGTTTTACCAACAATACCAATTAGCTTAGCGATTTATTCAGTTTTGTTCCAGATTTTGAATTAGCTGCACCCTGTTTCTGAATTTAACACAACTTGTTGGTGGGTATATAAGATTCGGCACAGCCGAATATAACACTCTTACTTGTTTATATTAACAAACTAAAAAATTTGAAGATACATTCAGTATATTAAGACATCACCTACGAAATAAGATAGCTATCAATAAATGTTAAGTCCAGAAACTCATAACAAAATATATGGACCTGGCGTATTACTATCAATACATTTGTAAATTAAAAGTTAAGAACATCTAACAAAAATCGTTCACTTTTTTGACTTTAGAGCTTTTTATTGTTTATTCTTATAAAAAGTTTTATTTTAATATAACAAGATAAATAAGTTTTTAATAAAACTTAGTATTTATTTTTTAAATCAGATGATAATTTGAAAAGTTATTAAGCTTTTCATTAACCGACTATGTATTTCCTAACCTAGACCTAGAACCCCCACTAGGTCGCTTTCAAATTTTTTACAAAAGTTGCCATAAATTGCACCGTATTATGATAGACTTGCTCTGGAACAGTAAATTTCTATTTTGTTTATAATTGGTATGAAGTCAAAATTTGTTCATTAGGTTAACACAATTTTGATTATAATTATTTAAAAATATAATTTTATTTATTCTAGTATTTTTTTATTTCATCAATTTTTTCTTACTTTTTCAAAAATCACAGTCTTAAAAAATATTTTGTTTGGTTTGTTTAATATCCGTGTTTGGCATATCCTCCTTGGTGATCGTGTCCACCATGGTGAGAACCTTGCTGTTGACCACCGTAACCACTATGACCGCCCTGAAGACCGGCATGGTTGCCAGCTTGGACTGCACTGGAGCCGAAGGGACCGCCGTGTTGGTTGCGACCACCACCAAGACCACCAGCACCATGACCACCCTGAAGACCAGCGTGATTGCCAGCTTGGACAGCACTAGAGCCGAAGGGACCACCATGTTGGTTGCGACCGCTAGCACCATGGCCTTGTTGACCATGACCACCAGCACCATAGCCTTGTTGGCCATGACCGTCGGCACCATAGCCACCGGGTTTAGCCAAAGCAATGGCGAATAAGGCGAAGAGAACGATAACCTAGAAGAAAGCATTTTTTTTTGGAATATTTTCAGTTCATTTTTTAATCTTTATTTTTATTTCAAAGAAAATATTTAATCATAATCTTTTGAATTGTTTAATGTTAAAAATTTTATTTAAAAATTTTTCTGTTTTGTTTTTTTCTTTTCAATCCTAAATTTTTCACTCACAAATAATTTTGCCATTTTTGTGTTGCTTGAATTTCAGTTCTTTACTGTATGTAAATTCATAAAAATCTGTTGTTTTTATACTTCCAGAAATTGGTTCAGTTTCATTTGTTTATATTAAAATAATCTTTAAATTTACTAGGAATTATTTTATTTGTTAGACGACAAATTCTTATCAAAATAAAAGACAGACAAATAATTTAATTGTTTTAGATTTTGTTGGACATCTGCTTCAGTTGAATAAAATTTAATTAAGACGTGAAGTGATTATTTCATATTGTTTATGTTTAGACTGTGCTACAGAAAAAATATTTAAAGATCAGTTTAAATTTTTTATGTTAAAATACTTTTTAAATTTACTAGGAATTATTGAACAGAATTCTTATCATAATAATATATAAAAAATAACAAAATTTGTTTGTGAAAATCAATTTTAGATTTATCTGAATCAGTTGAGCAAACTAATTTAGAGGTTAAGTGATTATTTCTTATTGTTTATGTAAACACTGTGCTACAAAAAAAATGTCATTGTTCACTACAAATTTTCCATGTTCAAATAATCTTTTAATTTACTAAAAATTACACTGCTTAACAAAATTTGAAGAAAGTCGTGACATAATGAATCGAAAACTATTCTACTTTTGACCATTCAGACTTTAAGGGCCAAATTACGATAAACTTTCAATAAACTTTTGGCAATGAAGTAACTTTGAACATCCCTAAAGTATACTTCACAACATTCGCTCAAAAGTCTGAGTTTTTGATCGATAACGTATGCGGTAATTTGGTCCCAGATTAGTTTGGTCAAAAAATTGTTACGTAGTGTTATTTTAATTATTAGACCAGAATTCTTATCTAAAAGAATTGTTTGTGTTAATCAAGTTTAAATTTTGTTAAACAGTTGCATTAGTTTAACAAAATACATAAAAAGGTGAAATAATTACTTCATCTTTATTATATGGCACAATATATAAGAAATTCATTTCCAAAATAAGTCTCTTTTATTAAAAGCATTTCATTACTTCAAAAACCATATTTTTACAAGTTTTTTTTTTCATGAAAATATGAACCAAAAGGGTTAAATATCCATTTAAAATATAATTTTGATTCTGTTTGTACTTTCCAAATATAAAATTGAGTGCTCTTCTACTTCATAGTGGTATTTAAAATATTACCAAAATTTTGTATTCCCCCGCAACAAAAAAAAAGAAAACTTTCCCCACTAGTAGTTGTCAGAATTTAAGAACTTTTTGCACGAATAACTAAACTTTGTGTAAAGTTAATATACGCTTTAGTAGTTACGTTTCTAGTGCAATGAATAATTGTTTCAAACTTCTTTAGTTTTAACACTATTTTTTATTTCCCATTAATAAAGTTATAAAAGTTTCATTACAGTTTTGTACTTTAGACATGAAAATATAAATATGAAATTCTTAAGCTATTAATATACCCTACTTCAAGTTCTATAGAGTATGCACAAGATGCTTAAGCTATTGTTTGTTATGCAGTGAAATTTTTTTGTTTTCAAAATTCTTTTAAACATCGTGAATCTTCCAAATTGAAATTACCAATTTTACTACTATCAAATTCAATGCTAACAATAATAATAGTAGGGATTTAGATAGCCTGATATGACCAATTTTATTTCCTTATTAGATTTGTGTAATCTAAGTTATTGGTTTACAAAAGTCTTGATCTGAAAATTTTCCATTGAATTTTTAAGATTTTCATACTTATCAAAATTTCGAAATAAAACAACAAAAAGTAAATAAAATCATAAAATAATATGTGTATATGGAAACGTTGAATTTAATTTTATTGAACCTAGTACAACAAAAATATAAGACTTTATTCCTAAAGAAAGCGAGACAAATGTCAATTTATTTGTAGTGAAATAACACCTAATTCAAATTTTGAAAACTTAAAAAATTTTTTGTTTTCGGAAAACGAACCAAGAAAATTTGTAACTCGACTTCTAATAGCAAAATTATGTTGCTCCAATACGGCTATCAGAAATCACATAAATAAGGCATTGATTTACGAAATAAAATCAATATATATGATGAAACAATCATCATCTCAAACCCAATACTTATATCCTCCCTAAATTTATAGTAACCAAGGGGGTAAAACAATTATAATAAAAAAAACAAAATTTAACAAAAGTCTAACCTTAAAAACTGCACAATGGGACAGATTATACAATTTTTATACAAATGATTCTAAATTTTTATCAGAAAAAAACTCATAAAAATGATATTATAGATATTAAAAACAAATATTATTTAAGAATAGAATTTAAGATAATTTGGATAAAGTACATTAAGAATAATTTTTCAAAAACTGACAATTCATAGAAAATTTCTCATAAATTTAATATTTATAAGTGATTATTAAAAAATTTACTATTTTTTGGAAATAATAAGAAAATTCAAAATTTTTAGGAAATTTAACGAAAATTTTTCAAAAATTTGCCATTTTAAGAAATATTTCTATATTTGACTATTTTTATGAATTTTTCGAAAAAATGACTATTTATAGGAAATTTTTCGAAAATTGACTATTTATAGGAAATTTTTCGAAAATTGACTATTTGTAGGAGATTTTTCGAAAATTGATTATTTATAGGAAATTTTTTGAAAATTAACTATTTATAGGAAATTTTTCGAAAATTGACTATTTTTAGGAAATTTTTCGAACATTGACTATTTTTAGGAAATTTTTCGAAAATTGACTATTTTTAGGAAATTTTTCGAAAAATGACTATTTATAGGAAATTTTTTGAAAATTGACTATTTATAGGAAATTTTTCGAAAACTGACTATATATAGGAAATTTTTCGAAAATTGACTATTTATAGGAAATTTTTTGAAAATTGATCATTTATGGGAAAATTTTCGAAAATTGACTATTTATAGGAAATTTTTCGAAAATTGAATATTTATAAGAAATTTTTCGAAAATTGAATATTTATAGGAAATTTTTCGAAAAATGACTATTTATAGGAAATTTTTCGAAAAATGACTATTTATAGGAAATTTTTCGAAAATTGACTATTTATAGAAAATTTTTTGAAAAGTGTCTATTTATAGGAAATTTTTCAAAAATCTTCTATTTATAGGAAATTTTTCGAAAATTTACTATTTATAGGAAATTTTTCGAAAATTGACTATTAATAGGAAATTTTTCGAAAATTTATATAGGAAATTTTTCGAAAATTTACTGTTTATAGGAAATTTTTTTTTAAATTTACTATTTATAGAAATTTTTTCGAAAATTTACTATTTATAGGAAATTTTTTCAAAAATTTACTATTTATAGAAAATTTTTCGAGAATTTACTATTTATAGAAAATTTTTCGAAAATTTTACTATTTATAGGAAATTTTTCAGAAATTTACTATTTATAGGAAATTTTTCGAGAATTTACTATTTATAGGAAATTTTTCGAAAATTTACTATTTATACGAAATTTTTTGAAAATGTACTATTTATAGGAAATTTTTTGAAAATTCACTATTCAAAGGAAATTTTTTGAAAATTGTCTATTTATAGGAAATTTTTCGAAAATTGACTATTTATAGGAAATTTTTTGAAAATTGATTATTTATAGGAAATTTTTCGAAAATAGTCTATAGGAAATTTTTTGATAATTGACTATTTATGGAAACTTTTCGAAAATTAATTATTTATAGGAAATTATTTGAAAATTAGCTATAGAAAATTTTTAAAAAAATTGCTATAGAAAATTTTTCGAAAATTGGCTATAGGAAAATTTTAGGAAAAATGTATTATTTATAAGAAATTTTTAAAAAATTTACTATTTATAGGAAATTTTTAAAAAATTTACTATTTATAGGAAATTTTTTCGAAAATTTACTATTATAAAAATGTTTCAAAAATTTACTATCTAAAAAAAATTTTTCAAAAATTTACTATTTAAAGGAAATTTTTAAAAAATTTACTATTTATAGGAAATTTTTCAAAAATTTACCAAATTTACTATTTATAAGTATTTTTTAAAAATTTACATTTAGTGGAAAAATTTATAAAATTTACTATCTATATAAAATTTTTTGAAAATTTATCATTTATCGAAAATTTTGGAAAATTGGCCATTTATAGGAAATTTTAAAAAAATTTACTATTTTTAGGAAATTTTTTAAAAATTAAATATTAATAGAAAACTTTTTAAAAATTATTTTTTTATACAAAATTTTTCTAACTTATAGGAAACTTATCGAAAATTTACTAATTATAAAAAATTTTTCGAAAATTGACTCTTGGTTAAAATTGTAAATTTTTTGAACATTTTCGACATTTTGCCTCATTGTGTACTGTTGAATGCGTCGATAAAAAAATATTGCTTATAAAACTTCTTATAACTTCAGATTATTTTTTCTCATTTTTTAAAATCAACTTTTTTATTCCTCTTGGCTGGCAAACTTTTGCTTAAATACTTTTTAGTATTCTCGAAGAGTTTTTCTTTCTTTCTTAGCAATTGTTCAAATATCGATAATAATGACAAAACTAATTAATAACAAATTGTATAATTAAAAAAAGTTTAGAGTTAAATTGATTTCTTTCAAGGAGAAAAAAATCAAAACATTTAAAAAATTATTTTCTTTTATATTGTTATCCCAAAGATAAATAAAATAAAAAAATGTTATCAAAACAATTAAGACTAGACGTTTTCATGAAAATAACATTTAATAAAAAAACCATTAATTACGCAACTAATAAAAAAGGTTAGGAGAAAAAATTCCTCGCAGGTGTTTAGCTAAAAAAAAAGGTGTTCTAAAAGCACTTAACAGAAATTTAACGACCGTAAAAGACCGTTAAGTAGTAAACATACGCTGCGATTACACAGAGCAAATTTTATTGATTGAGCATTTTATATCATTCCAGCGAAATGCAGCTGCTGTTTAACATCACAACTACAAATAGAAAAAAGCAAATAAATAATGGTTGTTATTGGAGATTGTCTTTTAATGTCGACGTATCCTTTTCTTCAAAGACAAACTAAAGATGTTGGAAAAAAGTCAAGTGAAAAATAATGGCAAAAGTATTAACAAAAAAGGAAGATTACTACTTCCTGGAGCTAAAATAATGAAAATAATGTTAGTTTTGTGGATTCTTTTAGTTTTTGTTCTTTCCTTTTCCCTGTCTTATCATTTACACAGCACAGTATCTGTTGATTTTTTTTTAAATTAAAATTTTTAAAAATAGTAAATTTTCGAAAAATTTCCCAAAAATAGTCAATTTTCAAAAAATTTCCAAAAAATAGTCAAATTGCGAAAAATTTCCTATAAATAGTCAATTTTCGAAAAATTTTTCTATTAATAGTAAATTTTCTAAAAATTTGCTACATTTAGTAAATTTTCTAAAAATTTCCTATATATAGTAAATTTTTGAAAATTTTCCTATATATAGTAAATTTTTGAAAAATTTTATATAAATCAAAAATAAAAAAATTTCCTATACATAGTCAATTTTTGAAAAATTTCTTATAAATAGTAAATTTTTGGAAAATTTCCTAAATAGTCAATTTTTGAAAAATTTTCCTATAAATAGTCTATTTTTGAAAAATTTCCTATAAATAGTCAACTATCGAAAAATTTCCTATTAATAGTCAGTTTTCGAAAAATTTCCTATAAATATTAAATTTTCAAAAAAATGTCCTATAAGTAGTCAATTTTCGAAAAATTTCCTATATACAGTCAATTTTCGAAAAATTTCCTATATACAGTCAATTTTCGAAAAATTTCCTATAAGTAGTCAATTTTCGAAAAATTTCCTATAAATAGTCAATTTTCGAAAAATTTCCTATAAATAGTCAATTTTCGAAAAATTTCCTATAAATAGTCAATTTTCGAAAAATTTCCTATAAATAGTCAATTTTCGAAAAATTTCCTATAAATAGTCAATTTTCGAAAAATTTCCTATAAATAGTCAATTTTCGAAAAATTTCCTATAAATAGTCAATTTTCGAAAAATTTTCTATAAGTAGCCATTTTTCGAAAAATTTCCTATAAATAGTCATTTTTCGAAAAATTTCCTATAAATAGTCAATTTTCGAAAAATTTTCTATAAATAGTCAATTTTCGAAAACTTTCCTATTAATAGTCAATTTTCGAAAAATTTCCTATAAATAGTCAATTTTCGAAAAATTTCCTATAAATAGTCAATTTTCGAAAAATTTCCTATAAATAGTCAATTTTCGAAAAATTTCCTAAAAATAGTCAATTTTCGAAAAAATTTCCTATAAAAAGTTAATTTTCGAAAATTTCCTTAAAAAAATTTCCTATAAAAAATTAAATTTTTAAAAATTCAGTTATTTCTTCGTCCCACTGTACATTACACAAAATTTTCACAATGCTAAATTTATACTACACTGCATTAATTACACAAAAAAAAGATAAAAAACAAGTCTAAAAAATAAGAAATAACGTTAATCAGATAAGCCAAGAATTAGCGCAAAAAATACAACAGCAAAGAAAGGAAAATAACAGCAGACAAAAGGAATAAAAATAAAATCCAAACGCGGAATTAAAAAAGAACTATATATAATACCTCACAAGGACTTAGTACTACAAGCTTTTCTACATCTCCTACAAGAGTTGTAATCCCAGCTACAATAAAAAAATCCTTAAAAAATTAAAACAATAAATGAAACGAGAACGACGAAGGATCAAAGCAAAGGAACAACAAATAACAGCAATTAAGCTGCATGAATAGTGAATTAATTAAGTTTGTTGGTGGTTGAAGCATTAAAATTGCTATTCAATAATTTTTTTTATTACAAGATACTTCTCATTTTTATGGTTGTCACGATTTCTTGTTGTCGTCGTCGTCACCATCATCGTCATCATCATCACCAAAGGCAGGCAGCCAGTCAGTCTGTGAAGTGATTTTATTCTCGCTTATCCTTTTGTTAAAGAAATTATTATATTTTTCAAAAACAAAAAAAAAATACTATTAGCAAAACTAGAAATTAAGTTTATGGCATAACAAATGATAAACAGATTAAAAACTAAAGAATTATAAAAATGGTTGGACAAAAGTGACGAATAAGATGGAAGAGATGTTATGAATCAGACAATTTAAACAAAAAGATCAAAGAAAGTATTCAAATTAAAGAACTAAAAAGTAGAAATTAAAATGAAATAGTTTTTGGCTGAATAAACAAAATTATGATTTTAATATAAATTATTATGGATATTAAAAAAATAAATAAGTTTAAAACTTAAGATTAAAACTAAGACCTAAACTAAGACATTGTTAAAGACATAGACTCAGACATAGACGAAAAATTTTCATATAAATTGTCAATTTTCGAAAAATCTCCTATAAATAGTCAATTTTCGAAAAATTTCCTATAAATAGTCAGTTTTCGAAAAATTTCCTATAAATAGTCAATTTTCGAAAAATTTCCTATAAATAGTTAATTTTCGAAAAATTTCCTATAAATAGTCAATTTTCCAAAAATTTCCTATAAATAGTCAATTTTCCAAAAATTTCCTATTAATAGTCAATTTTCGAAAAATTTACTATTAATAGTTAATTTTCGAAAAATTTCCTATAAATAGTTAATTTTCGAAAAATTTCCTATAAATAGTCAATTTTCGAAAAATTTCCTATAAATAGTCAATTTTCGAAAAATTTACTATTAATAGTCAATTTTCGAAAAATTTACTATTAATAGTTAATTTTCGAAAAATTTCCTATAAATAGTTAATTTTCGAAAAATTTCCTATAAATAGTCAATTTTCGAAAAATTTCCTATAAATAGTCAATTTTCAAAAAATTTCCTATAAATAGTCAATTTTCGAAAAATTTCCTATAAATAGTCAATTTTCGAAAAATTTCCTATAAATAGTCAATTTTCGAAAAATTTTCTATAAATAGTCAGTTTTCGAAAAATTTCCTATAAATAGTCAATTTTCGAAAAATTTTCTACAAATAGTCAATTTTCGAAAAATTTTCTATAAATAGTCAATTTTCGAAAAATTTCCTATAAATAGTCAATTTTCGAAAAATTTCCTATAAATAGTCAATTTTCGAAAAATTTCCTACAAATAGTCAATTTTCGAAAAATTTCCTATAAATAGTCAATTTTCGAAAAATTTTCCTATAAATAGTCAATTTTCGAAAAATTTCCTACAAATAGTCAATTTTCGAAAAATTTCCTATAAATAGTCAATTTTCGAAAAATTTCCTACAAATAGTCAATTTTCGAAAAATTTCCTATAAATAGTCAATTTTCGAAAAATTTCCTATAAATAGTCAATTTTCGAAAAATTTCCTATAAATAGTCAATTTTCGAAAAATTTCCTATAAATAGTCAATTTTCGAAAAATTTTCTATAAAT
>CAKOFX010000037.1:10000-12500 GCA_933228675.1 Stomorhina lunata
TGTCATTGAATGCAAGTATTTGGATGATATTACAACCGAATCCGAAATTTGTATTGCCCTAGCTCAGCAGCTTAACTTACCACCATTAGAAGTGAGTATAGTGAAATCGCTTAGGAAAACACCGATGGGCACGCAAACTGCCAAAATAAGCCTTCCATCGGTAGCAGCCTGTAAAGCCTTGGAGTTGGGTAAGATAAAAATCGGATGGTCCGTATGTCTAATAAAGGAGATTGCAAAAGTAACAAAGTGCTTTAAATGCCTTGAATATGGGCATATAGCTAAATTTTGTAAATCGAAATACGACAGATCTAAATGTTGCCGAAAATGCGGAGAAGAGGGCCATTTTGCTAGGAACTGCGTATCTGATGCTAAATGTATGCTTTGCATATCAGAAGGATCAGACGATACAAGACATGTCACTGGCAGCTACAAGTGCCCCGTGTTCAGAAAGGCGCTGAGCGATAAAGGTAAATGAAATTTGTTCAATTAAATGTTAACCACTGCGCACTGGCACAAGACCTTCTGCACCAGTCCATTTGTGAACTAGATGCTGATGTCGCAATAGTAAACGAGCAATATAAAAATCTTGATAAAAACGTCTGGGAGAGAGACTTAACAGGAAGAGCGGCAGTATGGGCCTGTGGCAATAAAGCCATTGAAGAAGGGATGAAGCAGCAACATGAAGGCTTCGCGAGAGCTAAAATCGGAGGCATTTATGTATACAGCTGCTACGCATCACCAAACATACATCTCAGGGACTTCGAACACTTCATAGACAACCTAGTACGTGACATACAATGCCATCGACCAACTATAGTCGGTGGAGATTTTAACGCGTGGGCTGTAGATTGGGGGAGCCAAAGAACCAATGAACGGGGACGGATTCTTTTGGAAGCATTTTCTCAACTCGACCTAATACTTGTCAACAAGGGAAGCTCTTATACCTTCAGAAGAGCTGGTTATGGGTCAATAATTGACCTTACTTTTGTGAGTGAAAATTTGTCTAGGAGTATTGAGTGGCATGTTAGCGAACACTACACTCACAGCGATCACCAAGCGATAATATTTAAAATAAGCAGCGAAACACCTACATACCAGAACTTAAGCAAATCCTCCTTTCAAGGCTGGGCAAAAGATAAACTTGACCCTTTATCATTTATTGAAGTTTTCACAAACCGCAATATTGTTGAAGGTACCGCTGTTGAAATGGCTGAGCAACTAGTGTCGTCGTTAAAGGCGGCCTGCGATGCATCAATGCCAAGGCGTAGACATACCAAGAAAAGAAAAGAAAACTACTGGTGGAACGACAACATAGCCCGACTTAGAAAAGAATGCCTTAAAGCTAGAAGGATATACCAACGCAGCAGATTAAGACCGGATCATCTGGTACGAAGAGAACTGTATCAACAGTCTAGGAAAAGACTTCAGAAAGCCGTAAACAAAAGCAAATCCGACAGTTTTAAAAAACTTTGTAAGGAAGCAGACTCAAATCCATGGGGCAATGCTTACCGAATAGTTATGTCACGCATTAAAGGAAAAAAATCAGCACAAATCACATGTCCTGAGCTGGTTGATAATATAGTAAAAACCCTGTTTCCACAGGGAGATCCCTACGTCGAAAATATCTCTGTCTCAGCAGAAACTTTACCGCACGACGCACAAGTATCGGAAAGGGAAATCCTAGGCCTGTGCTCTAGGATAGGTGACAATAAGGCTCCTGGTTTGGATTCAGTTCCAAATGCAGCTCTCAAGCTTGCTCTTAAAACTAGACCACAACTGTTTGCTAGCATATTTACAAAATGCTTAAAGGATGGAACTTTCCATAATGAATGGAAAAAACAAAAACTCATACTTATTCCAAAGCCCGGAAAAACATTAGGTGAACCCCAATCATATAGGCCAATATGTCTGTTAGATACAATAGGGAAATGCCTGGAGAGAATTATATACAGGCGATTGGAAAAAGCAGCGGAAGAAAACGGTGGCATATCTAGTGTTCAATTTGGCTTTCGGAAGGCTAAATCAACGCTTGATGCCATTAGCCTCGTAGTAAACACCGCAAGAAATGCTATAATAGGCAAAGGAATTGCAAGAAAATATTGTGCTATTATCACGTTAGATATTAAAAATGCATTCAATTCGGCCGGGTGGAAATTTATACTTGCTGCAATGCATAAGATAAATATCCCTAATTACCTGATTAATATAACAATGAATTATCTTTCAGACAGAACTTTATGGTACGAAACTGATCGTGGTACCGAATCATACAAAGTTACGGCTGGAGTTCCACAGGGTTCCGTCCTCGGACCATTACTATGGAACATTATGTACAACGCTATATTTAGATTGAGACTTCCCGAAGAGGCATCTATTGTTGGATTTGCAGACGACGTTGCCTTATTGGTCCAAGCTAGACACATAGACGATGTTCAACTGTATGCCAACGAGGCGATAAGAACAATCAGATCATGGTTGGAATCAGTAAACCTCAGCCTGG
>CAKOFX010000037.1:22500-39852 GCA_933228675.1 Stomorhina lunata
AACTAAAAATTAATTCCCGAAAAATATTTTTATTTAAAATTTTTACCATAGAAAACTAATTTTATCGAAAATTTGTCTATTGAAAAATATTTTAATTGAAAATTGTTCTATAGAAAAATATTTTATTGAAAATGCTTCTATAGAAAAACATTTTATTGAAAGTTTTTTTTAACAAAATATTTCTTAGAAAAATATTTTTATCGAAAAATTTTTTTAATAAAAAAATTTTGGCCCAATGATTCAGCATGAAAGCGTAGAAAAACATATGGCAGCACTGATAACAACGCAGACATATTATACGAATACTTTGCGAATAGAACGAAACATGAGAGAGTCGTACGAATTTTTTCTAACTTAAAGTGTGACATACATACATACATACATACATACATACATACATACATACATACATACATACATACATACATACATACATACATACATACATACATACATACATACATACATACATACATACATACATACATACATACATACATACATACATACATACATACATACATACATACATTCAATGCATGCATGCATGCATACATACATAAATAAATACATACATACATAAATACATACATACAAACATACAAACATACAAACATACATACATACATACATGCATACATACATGCATACATACATACGTACATACATACATACATACATACATACATACATACATACATACATACATACATACATACATACATACATACATACATACATACATACATACATACATACATACATACATACATACATACATACATACATACATACATACATACATACATACATACATACATACATACATACATACATACGTACGTACGTACATATGTACGTACGTACACACATACATACATACATACACACATTCATACATACATACATACATACATACATACATACATACATACATACTTACATACATACATACATACATGCATACATACATACATACATACACAAATACATATATACATACATACATACATACAGACATGTGTATGTGTATGTGTACATACATACATGCATACATACATGCATACATACATACATACATAAATAAATAAATACATACATACATACATAAATACATACATACAAACATACAAACATACATACATACATACATACATACATACATACATACATACATGCATACATACATGCATACATACATGCATACATACATACATACGTACATACATACATACATACATACATACATACATACATACATACATACATACGTACGTACGTACGTACATATGTACGTACGTACACACATACATACATACATACACACATTCATACATACATACATACATACATACATACATACATACATACATACATACATACATACATACATACATACTTACATACATACATGCATACATGCATACATACATACATACATACACAAATACATACATACATACATACATACATACATACATACAGACAGACATACATACATACATACATACATACATACATACATACATACATACATACATACATACATACATACATACATACATACATACATACATACATACATACATACATACATACATACATACATGCATACATACATACATACATACATACATACATACATACATACATACATACATACATACATACATACATACATACATACATACATACATACATACATACATACATACATACATACATACATACATACATACATACATACATACATACATACATACATACATACATGCATACATACATACATACATACATACATACATACATACATAAATACATACGTACATACATACATACATACATGCATACATACATACATACATACATACATACCAGACTTCTGCAATGAAACATTCTTAATCTCAAATCACAGTAAAATTCTTAAATGGTGTCGATCAGTGCAAAAGAAAAATAGAAAAGAAAAAGAAACGAATGAGTATTGCAAAATCAAGTTTGGTGTTACAACTCAATTCGAATAAAGAAAAATGAGAAGAGAATCAAAACATTGTTTGTTTCATTTACAACGTGTGTTTTTTTCTTTCATGTATATTAAGAGAGTAACACTAAAAATTCTAAAAACAATCTATGTAAATGAATGACAGTTGCACATTCCCTTTTTTAAGTGATTGATTAACTGCTAATTAAAAAACATTTTTTTGTGAAAGAAGTGATTGATTAATTGATTTTTTTTTTGTGAAAGAAGAAAATTAAGAGGTTAGTATACATATATTTTTAATATTCTGTATTTGCATAATAATAATAATAGTTTGTATTTACCATAAAAATGGTCAATTTTGAAAATTTCCAATAAAAATGGTAGTATTCGAAAATTTTCCGTAAAAATTGTCAATTTTGAAAATTTGCCATAAAAATAATAAATTTTGAAAATTTCCGATAAAAATGTTAAATTTTGAAAATTTCCTATAAAAAATAGTAAATTTTGAAAATTTTCCATAAAAATGGTAAATTTTGAAAATTTGCAATAAAAAAGGGAAATTGTGAAAATTTCCGATTAAAATGGTCAATTTTGAAAATTTGCCATAAAAATGGGAAATTTTGAAAATATCCGATAAAAATGTAAATTTTAAAAATTTCCCATAAAAATGGTAAATTTTAAAAATTTCCCATAAAAATGGTAAATTTTAAAAATTTCCCATAAAAATGGTAAATTTTGAAAATTTTCCATAAAAATGGTAAATTTTGAAAATTTCACATAAAAAAGGGAAATTTTGAAAATTTCCGATTAAAATGGTTAATTTTGAAAATTTTCCATAAAAATGGTAAATTTTGAAAATTTCACATAAAAATGGTCAATTTTGAAAATTTCCCATAAAAGTAGGAAATTTTGAAAATAAGAATGGGAAATTTTAATATTTTCCCAGTTTTATGGGAAATTTCTAAAATTTTCTCATATTAATGCGAAAATTCTAAAATTTACCATAAAAATGGGAAATTTTAAAAATATCCCTTAAAAATAGGAAATTTTAAAACTTTTCCATAAAAATGGAAAAATTGGAAAACTTAAAAGTTTTCCTTTTTAAAATATCTGTTTTTTAGGATATTTTAAAAATTTCCCATTTTTATTAGAAATTTTTAATTTTTTTTCCCATTTCTAAAATTTTCCTTTTTATTCGAAATTTCAAAAATTTTATTTTTAAAAATTTCCTATTTTTATAAGAAGTTTTAAAAGTTTAATTTTTTGTAAGAAGGTTTTAAAATTTTCAATGTTTATGGGAAATTTCCAAAATTTTGATGGGAAATTTTTAAATTTTCCTATTTTTATGGAAAATTTTCAAAATGTTCGATTTTATCATTATATCTTAAAAACATTACTATGAAATACTAATAAAAAGAATTATAAAAAATGTATTTACCTATGTACATTAGGGTGATAATTTTTTGTATGTTAGAAAATTTTTGTCCGAATTTT
Organism: Stomorhina lunata; assembly: GCA_933228675.1. Taxonomy (NCBI): domain Eukaryota; kingdom Metazoa; phylum Arthropoda; class Insecta; order Diptera; family Rhiniidae; genus Stomorhina; species Stomorhina lunata. Next base: position 25,973 of record CAKOFX010000037.1, read on the forward strand.
ATGGCTTTTTCAACGGAATATTATGACATCTAAGAATTATTTTTGGTCGAAATTTCTCAAAAACAAAAAATGACCCATTTTCCCCATACCAATGGCCTCTTAAACTTTGGACCATAAAACGTCCGATTTGTCATAATATTCCGTTGAAAACCCGTTTAAATTAAGGAAACAAAATTTCGGTGCCAACCTGATGTACATACATATGTATATAATTTACATAAATATTTTATAACTAGACAAAACTGTTGAAAAGTCTGATAATTTGCAATATACACAAATATAAAACAAAAGTATATTTTATTTTATTATAACTTTGAAAATTAGTAAAGAATTAATAAATTTTAGTTTTGTATACATTGAGGCCCTATGCTCCACTGGGAGTCAAGGATAACAGAAGAAGAAGAATACATTGAATGTATTCTTATGTTTTAATTATTTAATAATTTTCTTAAGAACTTTTAAGTTAAATAAAAAATAAAAATAAGAAAGTAAACATTAATTTTTTTTTTCATTTCAACGCAAAAATGTTTATATACCTACAAATGAACTCGAATGACTCGTGTTAATTCGATATTTTATGAAGCAAAACTGTGATTGCTGAAATTGTTTGTTGTCGTGTCGAGTTTTTTACTCTCAACAGTTCTCTACAGTTCTCTTGTGTGTTTTTTTGATTTTGTGTCTTTTTTGTTTCTACACGAATTTGATTCGCGTGAACAAAAACGAATAAAGAGTTAAATCAAAAAAAAAGCGAATGTGTTGAAAAGCTTTTCAAATGTTTTGATGCAGAACTCTGATACATACATATATATATACATACATAAATACATACGTACATACATACATACATACATGCATACAGACATACATACATACATACATACATACATACATACATACATACATACATACATACATACATACATACATACATACATACATACATACATACATACATACATACATACATACATACATACATACATACATACATACATACATACATACATACATACATACATACATACATACATACATACATACATACATACATACATACATACATACATACATACATACATACATACATACATACATACATACATACTGTAATGAAAGAAAATATATGTCTTTCTGTTTGTAGTCATCAAACTAGACTGTTCTTTATTTCTTTTAACTTAATTAATTAAATACAAATTTTCAATATGCATTGACATCATACCATAGTCAAATTGCGTTCAGCTATAATATGATATCCATGCATATTATTACATTGGAATGTGTAGAATACATAAATGTACTACAGACATAAATTGATACTCAAAGAATGTATGTATGACATACTTTGAGTTCAATAAAGTCTACATTCAACTATTTTCACTACACCTCCCTTTTCAGAAGAATGATCTTGTATGTTTTCAAGACCATTCTATACAAATAAAAGCTTAAGATACTTATCTTGATATAGACATATATATATATATATATATATATATATATATATATGGATATATTCACATGATTTAATTTAATTTCTTATTTCTTAAAAAAAACTTATGTTTATTTGATTTTTTAATTTTATAGATTAGTCGCTAAAATAAAGCTATAGATGATTTTAATAAATTTTGCATGTTAGTAATTTTTGATTTTAGTTTTATTAAAACGTGTTTTTTTACATTCATTAGGGGATCCACCTACATACTAACTAACATTTATTCATTTCTAAATAGTTTTACTCTATTTTTGTGAACCTTAGAGGTCTTATTGTTTTTTATTCTTATTACTATATTTTTATCTTCTATTGCTGTGACTTTATAAGGTCCTGTGTATAATTGGTCTAGTTTGTGTCCAGCTGCGTTTTCTACTGGACCATGTCATTAATTTGAATAGCCTGAGTGTTCGATGTCTTGTCGTATCTGTCCTTTTGCTTTTTCTTAACCTTTTCTATTAAAGCTTTGGCTCGTTCATGTGCCAACTGCAACCTATATTTGACTTCCCTATCATATGCTTCAATGTTGTATAATGGATCTACACTTCCCTCTAGAAGAAAGTTGAGCGGCGTGGGTGGTTTGCCAAATACCAGTTCAAATGGACAGTATCCATGAACTGATGAAGGGGTTGTGTTATATGCAAATTCAAAGTAAGGTATCCACTCATCCCAGTCCGTTTTGTTGGGTGATAAATACGTTCTTAGGTACTCATTAAGTGTCCAATGGGATCTTTCAACGGTACCTAAGGTTTCGTGGTGGTATGCCGTAGAGTGCAGTTGTATTACTCCAAGCAGTTTGCGCAGTTCGGCCAGTACCTGATTTTTATATTCCGTGCCCATATCCGTAAGCAACGTTTTCATCGGCCCGAATTTCAATATCAAATTCATAAATATTGCCCTTGCTATGGTTTTCGCATTTTTGTCCGGTACTGGGACTGCTATCAGATATTTGGATAGATCACACAACATGGTTACAGCATATTCATTACCTGTATTTGATCTTATAAATGGTCCTACTGTGTCTATAACAACTATGTCGAAAGGTTTTGCTGGTGTTGCTGTTATTGCCATACTCTCTTTATTTTTAGAACGTACTTTGTTTAATTGACGTATTTTTACGTATTTCGTTACCTGTCGGGTCATATCCCGCCGGTAGTAATTTTTCCTTAATTTGTTTAGTAATCTTGTGATCCCTGGGTGGCCACCAAGCAGAGGATCATCATGATTCAATTTTATAATTTTTTGTTTATCATTTTCGTCTGTTACTATTTGTATTTTAGGTGTTAGCGCAATTTCTAAATTATTTAATATATTGTTCGCAATATTTTTAAATTCATTTACTGACATAGTTTCAAATATAATATGATTAAGCGACAGTTGCAACTTTTGAATGCCTTTATTATTAGCCATGTTTTCTAGCTTTGGTAAGAATTGATCTAAATCAATCTTTCCATTAATAATAAATTCATTCATCGCGGGTTTAATCAATATATGTTTCCCTTTTATTAGTGAACATCTAAATCATTGATGGACAAAAAGAAAATGTGATTGTATTTGTGAGCGAAACGAGAGAATACACCGGCAGAAGCACGAATCGATATAAATTTGGTTGTTTATTTCTGTTTTATTTCAGTTACCGCCGAACCAGCGAGGAATGAACATGAGGAGAAGTATTGTACTTTTTTTTTGTTATTTTTAGTAAACAAATATTAATTATTTGTTTCCTATAGAAAAAAAGTATCTTTCTATAGATATACTATTTCTTATTAATAAAAAATTACTTTTTCTATAGAAAAAATTACTTTTTCTATAGAAAAAATTACTTTTTCTATAGAAAAAATTACTTTTTCTATAGAAAAAATTACGTTTTCTATAGAAAAAATTACTTTTTCTATAGAAAAACTTACTTTTTCTATAGAAAGAATTACTTTTTCTATAGAAAAAATTACTTTTTCTATAGAAGAAATTACTTTTTCCATAGAAAAAATTAGTTTTGTTTCCATAGAACAACTTTTTTAATAGAAAAACTGATTTTTTTTTTATAGAAAAGCTGATTTTTTATAGAAAAAACTGATTTGTAAAGTTGTAAAGTTTACAACATTGATGGTTATAAACTTTATAAGCAATTGACATACATATAACAACACAACATCTCGCAGTGTATTTTTAAGAAAAACCAACAAAAAATGATCAAAATAACGGCTTAATTTAAAGAGCATAAGAAAAAGGGGGCGTTGCTTACAAACAATTGTTTGATGAAATGTCCATCAATGATCTAAATGTATCTTCTATTTGGGTAAATTTTAAACGAACAACTTTTTTTACGTCATTCTTGCGATTTACTTCATATGCGCGTGGCTTCTTGCCTATTTGTTTAGTATTATAATTTGTGGTAGTGTTATTATTTTTTGTATTATTATTTTGTAGTCGTGTAGTGACTTTAAGTATATTAATGTGTTCACCCATTTCCTTAATGTCATTAAAATTTATGCGAGATAGAGCGTCAGCCCCGCAGTTTTATTTTCCTTGTATATTTTCTATTAAGAAGTCATATTCCTCAAGATCTAGTCTCATTCGGGTGAGTTTAGATGAGGGGTTTTTCATCGAAAATAGGTATATTAATGGCCTATGGTCGGAAAAAGTTAATGGCCCAGTGTATTGCCGTCAGTTCTTGTTCGATAACTGACTTATTTGACTAACCTTTAGTAAAGGATACCATTATATTCTTGACTAAGAATAGCTCCGCAATCCTCTTTGCTTGCATCAGTTGTGATGCAAAATTGTTTCTCAAAATTCGGATATTGCAATTTTTGCGGTGATAAAAGGGAATTCTTAAGGTATTGAAATGCATCCTCGCATTCCTTTGACCGAACAAACTTCACATTTTTTCTCGTTAACCTTGTAAGATGTATTGCATACTTAGCAAAGTTGTTTATAAACTTGCGATAATAATTGCAAAAAGCAACAAATCTTCTTGCATCTTCAGGATTTCTGGGTATTGGGTAGTTTTTTATAATTTCAAATTTTCCCTCATCTGGACAAATACCTCCGTTATTACATTTATGCCCCAAAAATGTTACTTGATGTTTAAAAAATATGCATTTGTCAGGGTGCAACTTTAAATTAAATTTCCTACAAATTTCGAAGATATCCTTAAGATTTTTGAGCATATGATTTTCTAAACATCCCAAGACAATAAGGTCGTCCATATACAAGAATGCTTGTGAAGGCTTTAGTCATCATCCGTTGGAAGGAATTCGGGGCTATTTCAAGCCCGTAAGGGAGTCTTTTAAACGATCCAGTATTAGTGGAAAAAGAAGTAATGTCCCTCGAGCCATCTTCCAGCTCTATTTGATGGAATCCGGACATCAAGTCAAGGCACGAGAAATACTTACTTACTTTTTCTATAGAAAAACTTACTTTTTCTATAAAAAAACTTACTTTTTCTATAGAAAAACTTACTTTTTCTATAGAAAAACTTACTTTTTCTATAGAAAAACTTATTTTTTCTATAGAAAAACTTACTTTTTCTATAGAAAAACTTATTTTTTCTATAGAAAAACTTACTTTTTCTATAGAAAAACTTACTTTTTCTATAGAAAAACTTACTTTTTCTATAGAAAAACTTACTTTTTCTATAGAAAAACTTACTTTTTCTATAGAAAAACTTACTTTTTCTATAGAAAAACTTACTTTTTCTATAGAAAAACTTACTTTTTCTTTAGAAAAACTTACTTTTTCTTTAGAAATTCTTACATTTTTATAGAAAAGCTTACCCTTTCTATAGAAAAACTTGCTTTTTCTATAGAAAAACTTACTTTTTCTATAGAAAAACTAACTTTTTCTATAGAAAAACTTACTTTTTCTATAGAAAAACTTACTTTTTCTATAGAAAAACTTACTTTTTCTATAGAAAAACTTACTTTTTCTATAGAAAAACTTACTTTTTCTATAGAAAAACTTACTTTTTCTATAAAAAAACTTACTTTTTCTATAGAAAAACTTACTTTTTCTATAGAAAAACTTACTTTTTCTATAGAAAAACTTACTTTTTCTATAGAAAAACTTACTTTTTCTATAGAAAAACTTACTTTTTCTATAGAAAAACTTACTTTTTCTATTAACAAACTTATTTTTTCTATAGAAAAACTTACTTTTTCTTTATAAAAACTTACTTTTACTTTAGAAATTCTTACATTTTTATAGAAAAGCTTACCCTTTCTATAGAAAAACTTACTTTTTCTATAGAAAAACTTACTTTTTCTATAGAAAAACTTACTTTTTCTCTAGAAAAACTTAATTTTTCTATAGAAAAACTTACTTTTTCTATAGAAAAACTTACTTTTTCTATAGGAAAACTTACTATTTCTATAGAAAAACTTACTTTTTCTATAGAAAAACTTACTTTTTCTATAGAAAAACTTACTTTTTCTATAGAAAAACTTACTTTTTCTATAGAAAAACTTACTTTTTCTATAGAAAAACTTACTTTTTCTATAGAAAAACTTACTTTTTCTATAGAAAAACTTACTTTTTCTATAGAAAAACTTACTTTTTCTATAGAAAAACTTACTTTTTCTATAGAAAAACTTACTTTTTCTATAGAAAAACTTACTTTTTCTATAGAAAAACTTACTTTTTCTATAGAAAAACTTACTTTGTCTATAGAAAAACTTACTTTTTCTATAGAAAAACTTACTTTTTCTATAGAAAAACTTACTTTTTCTCTAGAAAAACTTACTTTTTCTATAGAAAAACTTACTTTTTCTATAGAAAAACTTACTTTTTCTATAGGAAAACTTACTATTTCTATAGAAAAACTTACTTTTTCTATAGAAAAACTTACTTTTTCTATAGGAAAACTTACTTTTTCTATAGGAAAACTTACTTTTTCTATAGGAAAACTTACTTTTTCTATAGAAAAATTTACTTTTTCTATAGAAAAACTTACTTTTTCTATAGAAAAACTTACTTTTTCTATAGAAAAACTTACTTTTTCTATAGAAAAACTTACTTTTTCTATAGACAAACTTACTTTTTCTATAGAAGAACTTACTCTTTCTATAGAAAAACTTACTTTTTCTATAGAAAACCTTACTTTTTTTATAGAAAATCTTACTGTATTCATAGAAAAACTTACTTTTTCTATAGAAAAACTAACTTTTTCTATAGAAAAACTTACTTTTTCTCTAGAAAAACTTACTTTTTCTCTAGAAAAACTTACTTTTTCTATAGAAAATCTTACTTTTTCTATAGAAAAACTTACTTTTTCTATAGGAAAACTTACTATTTCTATAGAAAAACTTACTTTTTCTATAGAAAAACTTACTTTTTCTATAGGAAAACTTACTTTTTCTATAGGAAAACTTACTTTTTCTATAGGAAAACTTACTTTTTCTATAGAAAAATTTACTTTTTCTATAGAAAAACTTACTTTTTCTATAGAAAAACTTACTTTTTCTATAGAAAAACTTACTTTTTCTATAGACAAACTTACTTTTTCTATAGAAGAACTTACTCTTTCTATAGAAAAACTTACTTTTTCTATAGAAAACCTTACTTTTTTTATAGAAAATCTTACTGTATTCATAGAAAAACTTACTTTTTCTATAGAAAAACTAACTTTTTCTATAGAAAAACTTACTTTTTCTATAGAAAAACTTACTTTTTCTATAGAAAAACTTACTTTTTCTATAAAAAAACTTACTTTTTCTATAGAAAAACTTACTTTTTCTATAGAAAAACTTACTTTTTCTATAGAAAAACTTACTTTTTCTATAAAAAAAACTTACTTTTTCTATAGAAAAACTTACTTTTTCTATAGAAAAACTTACTTTTTCTATAGAAAAACTTACTTTTTCTATAGAAAAACTTACTTTTTCTATAGAAAAACTTACTTTTTCTATAGAAAAACTTACTTTTTCTATAGAAAAACTTACTTTTTCGATAGAAAAACTTACTTTTTCTATAGAAAAACTTACTTTTTCTATAGAAAAACTTACTTTTTCTATAGAAAAACTTACTTTTTCTATAGAAAAACTTACTTTTTCTATAGAAAAACTTACTTTTTCTATAGAACAAATTACTTTTTCTATAGAAAAACTTACTTTTTCTATAGAAAAACTTACTTTTTCTATAGAGAAACTTACTTTTTCTATAGAAAAACTTACTTTTTCTATAGAGAAACTTACTTTTTCTATAGAAAAACTTACTTTTTCTATAGAAAAACTTACTTTTTCTATAGAAAAACTTACTTTTTCTATAGAAAAACTTACTTTTTCTATAGAAAAACTTACTTTTTCTATAAAAAAACTTACTTTTTCTATAGAAAAACTTACTTTTTCTATAGAAAAACTTACTTTTTCTATAGAAAAACTTACTTTTTCTATAGAAAAACTTACTTTTTCTATAGAAAAACATACTTTTTCTATAGAAAAACTTACTTTTTCTATAGAAAAACTTACTTTTTCTATAGAAAAACTTACTTTTTCTATAGAAAAACTTACTTTTTCTATAGAAAAACTTACTTTTTCTATAGAAAAACTTACTTTTTCTATAGAAAAACTTAATTTTTCTATAGAAAAACTTACTTTTTCTATAGGAAAACTTACTATTTCTATAGAAAAACTTACTTTTTCTATAGAAAAACTTACTTTTTCTATAGGAAAACTTACTTTTTCTATAGGAAAACTTACTTTTTCTATAGAAAAACTTACTTTTTCTATAGAAAAACTTACTTTTTCTATAGAAAAACTTACTTTTTCTATAAAAAAACTTACTTTTTCTATAGAAAAACTTACTTTTTCTTTAGAAAAACTTACTTTTTCTTTAGAAAAACTTACTTTTTCTTTAGAAATTCTTACATTTTTATAGAAAAGCTTACCCTTTCTATAGAAAAACTTGCTTTTTCTATAGAAAAACTTACTTTTTCTATAAAAAAACTTACTTTTTCTATAGAAAAACTTACTTTTTCTATAGAAAAACTTACTTTTTCTATAGAAAAACTTACTTTTTCTATAGAAAAACTTACTTTTTCTATAGAAAAACTTACTTTTTCTATAGAAAAACTTACTTTTTCTATAGAAAAACTTACTTTTTCTATTAACAAACTTATTTTTTCTATAGAAAAACTTACTTTTTCTTTAGAAAAACTTACTTTTACTTTAGAAATTCTTACATTTTTATAGAAAAGCTTACCCTTTCTATAGAAAAACTTACCTTTTCTATAGAAAAACTTACTTTTTCTATAGAAAAACTTACTTTTTCTATAGAAAAACTTACTTTTTCTATAGAAAAACTTACTTTTTCTATAGAAAAACTTACTTTTTCTATAGAAAAACTTACTTTTTCTATAGAAAAACTTACTTTTTCTATAGAAAAACTTACTTTTTCTATAGAAAAACTTACTTTTTCTATAGAAAAACTTACTTTTTCTATAAAAAAACTTACTTTTTCTATAAAAAAACTTACTTTTTCTATAGAAAAACTTACTTTTTCTATAGAAAAACTTACTTTTTCTATAGAACAAATTACTTTTTCTATAGAGAAACTTACTTTTTCTTTAGAAAAACTTACTTTTTCTATAGAAAAACTTACTTTTTCTATAGAAAAACTTACTTTTTCTATAGAAAAACTTACTTTTTCTATAGAAAAACTTACTTTTTCTATAGAAAAACTTACTTTTTCTATAGAAAAACTTACTTTTTCTATAGAAAAACTTACTTTTTCTATAAAAAAACTTACTTTTTCTATAGAAAAACTTACTTTTTCTATAGAAAAACTTACTTTTTCTTTAGAAAAACTTACTTTTTCTTTAGAAATTCTTACATTTTTATAGAAAAGCTTACCCTTTCTATAGAAAAACTTGCTTTTTCTATAGAAAAACTTACTTTTTCTATAAAAAACTTACTTTTTCTATAGAAAAACTTACTTTTTCTATAGAAAAACTTACTTTTTCTATAGAAAAACTTACTTTTTCTATAGAAAAACTTACTTTTTCTATAGAAAAACTTACTTTTTCTATTAACAAACTTATTTTTTCTATAGAAAAAACTTACTTTTTCTTTAGAAAAACTTACTTTTACTTTAGAAATTCTTACATTTTTATAGAAAAGCTTACCCTTTCTATAGAAAAACTTACTTTTTCTATAGAAAAACTTACTTTTTCTATAGAAAAACTTACTTTTTCTATAGAAAAACTTACTTTTTCTATAGAAAAACTTACTTTTTCTATAGAAAAACTTACTTTTTCTATAGAAAAACTTACTTTTTCTATAGAAAAACTTACTTTTTCTATAGAAAAACTTACTTTTTCTATAGGAAAACTTACTATTTCTATAGAAAAACTTTACTTTTTCTATAGAAAAACTTACTTTTTCTATAGGAAAAACTTACTTTTTCTATAGGAAAACTTACTTTTTCTATAGAAAAATTTACTTTTTCTATAAAAAAACTTTACTTTTTCTATAGAAAAACTTACTTTTTCTATAGAAAAAACTTACTTTTTCTATAGACAAACTTACTTTTTCTATAGAAGAACTTACTCTTTCTATAGAAAAACTTACTTTTTCTATAGAAAACCTTACTTTTTTTATAGAAAATCTTACTTTATTCTATAGAAAAACTTACTTTTTCTATTAGAAAACTTACTTTTTCTATAGAAAAACTTACTTTTTCTATAGAAAAACTTACTTTTTCTATAGAAAAACTTACTTTTTCTATAGAAAAACTTACTTTTTCTATAGAAAAACTTACTTTTTCTATAGAAAAACTTACTTTTTCTATAGAAAAACTTACTTTTTCTATAGAAAAACTTACTTTTTCTATAAAAAAAACTTACTTTTTCTATAGAAAAACTTACTTTTTCTATAGAAAAACTTACTTTTTCTTTAGAAAAACTTACTTTTTCTTTAGAAATTCTTACATTTTTATAGAAAAGCTTACCCTTTCTATAGAAAAACTTGCTTTTTCTATAGAGAAACTTACTTTTTCTTTAGAAAAACTTACTTTTTCTATAGAAAAACTTACTTTTTCTATAGAAAAACTTACTTTTTCTATAGAAAAACTTACTTTTTCTATAGAAAAACTTACTTTTTCTATAGAAAAACTTACTTTTTCTATAGAAAAACTTACTTTTTCTATAAAAAAACTTACTTTTTCTATAGAAAAACTTACTTTTTCTATAGAAAAACTTACTTTTTCTTTAGAAAAACTTACTTTTTCTTTAGAAATTCTTACATTTTTATAGAAAAGCTTACCCTTTCTATAGAAAAACTTGCCTTTTTCTATAGAAAAAACTTACTTTTTCTATAAAAAAACTTACTTTTTCTATAGAAAAACTTACTTTTTCTATAGAAAAACTTACTTTTTCTATAGAAAAACTTACTTTTTCTATAGAAAAAACTTACTTTTTCTATAGAAAAACTTACTTTTTCTATTAACAAACTTATTTTTTCTATAGAAAAAACTTACTTTTTCTTTAGAAAAAACTTACTTTTACTTTAGAAATTCTTACATTTTTATAGAAAAGCTTACCCTTTCTATAGAAAAACTTACTTTTTCTATAGAAAAACTTACTTTTTCTATAGAAAAACTTACTTTTTCTATAGAAAAACTTACTTTTTCTATAGAAAAAACTTACTTTTTCTATAGAAAAACTTACTTTTTCTATAGAAAAACTTACTTTTTCTATAGAAAAACTTACTTTTTCTATAGAAAAACTTACTTTTTCTATAGAAAAACTTACTTTTTCTATAGAAAAACTTACTTTTTCTATAGGAAAACTTACTATTTCTATAGAAAAACTTACTTTTTCTATAGAAAAACTTACTTTTTCTATAGGAAACTTACTTTTTCTATAGGAAAACTTACTTTTTTCTATAGAAAAATTTACTTTTTCTATAAAAAACTTACTTTTTCTATAGAAAAACTTACTTTTTCTATAGAAAAACTTACTTTTTCTATAGAAAAAACTTACTTTTTTCTATAGAAAAACTTACTTTTTCTATAGAAAAACTTACTTTGTCTATAGAAAAACTTACTTTTTCTATAGAAAAACTTACTTTTTCTATAGAAAAACTTACTTTTTCTCTAGAAAAACTTACTTTTTCTATAGAAAAACTTACTTTTTCTATAGAAAAACTTACTTTTTCTATAGGAAAACTTACTATTTCTATAGAAAAACTTACTTTTTCTATAGAAAAACTTACTTTTTCTATAGGAAAACTTACTTTTTCTATAGGAAAACTTACTTTTTCTATAAAAAAACTTACTTTTTCTATAGAAAAACTTACTTTTTCTATAGAAAAACTTACTTTTTCTATAGACAAACTTACTTTTTCTATAGAAGAACTTACTCTTTCTATAGAAAAACTTACTTTTTCTATAGAAAACCTTACTTTTTTTATAGAAAATCTTACTTTATTCTATAGAAAAACTTACTTTTTCTATTAGAAAACTTACTTTTTCTATAGAAAAACTTACTTTTTCTATAGAAAAACTTACTTTTTCTATAGAAAAACTTACTTTTTTCTATAGAAAAACTTACTTTTTCTATAGAAAAACTTACTTTTTCTATAGAAAAACTTACTTTTTCTATAGAAAAACTTACTTTTTCTATAGAAAAACTTACTTTTTCTATAAAAAAACTTACTTTTTTCTATAGAAAAACTTACTTTTTCTATAGAAAAACTTACTTTTTCTTTAGAAAAACTTACTTTTTCTTTAGAAATTCTTACATATTTATAGAAAAGCTTACCCTTTCTATAGAAAAACTTGCTTTTTCTATAGAGAAACTTACTTTTTCTTTAGAAAAACTTACTTTTTCTATAGAAAAACTTACTTTTTCTATAGAAAAACTTACTTTTTCTATAGAAAAACTTACTTTTTCTATAGAAAAACTTACTTTTTCTATAGAAAAACTTACTTTTTCTATAGAAAAACTTACTTTTTCTATAGAAAAACTTACTTTTTCTATAGAAAAACTTACTTTTTCTATAAAAAAACTTACTTTTTCTATAGAAAAACTTACTTTTTCTATAGAAAAACTTACTTTTTCTTTAGAAAAACTTACTTTTTCTTTAGAAATTCTTACATTTTTATAGAAAAGCTTACCCTTTCTATAGAAAAACTTGCTTTTTCTATAGAAAAACTTACTTTTTCTATAAAAAAAACTTACTTTTTCTATAGAAAAACTTACTTTTTCTATAGAAAAACTTACTTTTTCTATAGAAAAACTTACTTTTTCTATAGAAAAACTTACTTTTTCTATAGAAAAACTTACTTTTTCTATTAACAAACTTATTTTTTCTATAGAAAAACTTACTTTTTCTTTAGAAAAACTTACTTTTACTTTAGAAATTCTTACATTTTTATAGAAAAGCTTACCCTTTCTATAGAAAAACTTAACTTTTTCTATAGAAAAACTTACTTTTTCTATAGAAAAACTTACTTTTTCTATAGAAAAACTTACTTTTTCTATAGAAAAACTTACTTTTTCTATAGAAAAACTTACTTTTTCTATAGAAAAACTTACTTTTTCTATAGAAAAACTTACTTTTTCTATAGAAAAACTTACTTTTTTCTATAGAAAAAACTTACTTTTTCTATAGAAAAACTTACTTTTTCTATAGAAAAACTTACTTTTTCTATAGGAAAAACTTACTATTTCTATAGAAAAAACTTACTTTTTCTATAGAAAAACTTACTTTTTCTATAGAAAAACTTACTTTTTCTATAGAAAACTTACTTTTTCTATAGAAAAAACTTACTTTTTCTATAGAAAAACTTACTTTTTTCTATAGAAAAACTTACTTTTTCTATAGAAAAACTTACTTTTTCTATAGAAAAACTTACTTTTTCTATAGAAAAACTTACTTTTGTCTATAGAAAAACTTACTTTGTCTATAGAAAAACTTACTTTTTCTATAGAAAAACTTACTTTTTCTATAGAAAAACTTACTTTTTCTATAGAAAAACTTACTTTTTCTATAGAAAAACTTACTTTTTCTATAGGAAAAACTTACTTTTTCTATAGAAAACTTACTTTTTCTATAGAAAAACTTACTTTTTCTATAGAAAAACTTACTTTTTCTATAGGAAAACTTACTTTTTCTATAGGAAAACTTACTTTTTCTATAGGAAAACTTACTTTTTCTATAGAAAAATTTACTTTTTCTATAGAAAAACTTACTTTTTCTATAGAAAAACTTACTTTTTCTATAGAAAAACTTACTTTTTCTATAGAAAAACTTACTTTTTCTATAGACAAACTTACTTTTCTATAGAAGAACTTACTCTTTCTATAGAAAAACTTACTTTTTCTATAGAAAACCTTACTTTTTTTATAGAAAATCTTACTGTATTCATAGAAAAACTTACTTTTTCTATAGAAAAA